>JAVSCE010016842.1:0-174058 GCA_032199065.1 Smutsia gigantea
CAATTTTATTAAATAATGCAAACTATTTTCTAAAGTGTTGGTACCGATTTACATCACACTCTCTCAGCTGGGAATGAGCATTCCCATGTTCCACATCCTTGCCAATACTTGCTTTTGCCAAGTTTTTAATTTTTGCCAATCTAGTGGGTTATTGCATCTCATGATTTTAATTTGCATGTTCTTGACTACCAGTTAGCTTATGGATTTTCTTTTTGGGGAAGTATCTTTTCGAGTCTCTTTTTCTTTTTTTTTTTTTTTTTTACTAATTATAGGACTTTATTCTGTATATGAATACTTTGCCAGACATGTGTTGCAAATGGCCTTTCCACCCTGAGGTCTGTCTTTTCACCCTTTAATTGCATCTTTTGGTGATCAGACATTTAAAACTTTAATGTAATAGATGTATCAAGCTTTTCCTTTAGGCTTCATGCTTTTAAAGAAATCCTGCCCTAGCTTGGGTTCATAATATGTTTTAAAAGCTTTATAGTTGCTTTTCATATTTAGGTCTACAATCTACATGGAATTTTTTGGGGGGTTTATTTTTTTGGTGTGGTGTGAGGGAGTAGTCAAGGTTCATTTTTTTCCTTCCACATGGGTATCCAATAGACTCAACATCATTTGTTGAAAACAATGTCCTTTCCTTACTCCGTCACCTTGGCATAAATCAAGTGTCCATCTGTGCCTGGGCCTGTTTTTGGATTCTGCTCTGGACTATGTGTCCATTCTTATGACAATATCATGCCTTACCGTGGCTTTGTACTGTCTTGCTAGCTGGCAGAGCATGTCTTCCATCTCGTTATTCTTCTTTAAGAGTGTCTTGTCCCTTTAAATTTCCATATATGTTTTAGAATCTACCTCTCAAGTTCTGCTAACACACACACACACACACACCCTCTGTTCATCCCTGACCTTTCACTTTCTGCATCCATCCTTCACAGGACTTAGCACTGGATTATAGATGCTTCTGTGTCTGCCCCCCATCCCGATTGTGACCAGACAGGGACTGGCTTCTCTGCATTTCTGTATCCCAGTGTCTACCTTCCTTGTTGAATGGAATGGAGGACATATTTGTCTCATGCACGATCATAAAGATCTCAGCGACCAAGGGCAAAGAACAATAATGAGAATGAGGGAGAATTCGAACAGGTCAAGTATTGTGCATGGTTCTGCCCTCCACTCCACCCACTGAACGTGTGGCCTAGATTGAGCATGAGATCCAGACCTGGGTCTGTGGTTCTCTCTGGAGGTGTCAGTTCCCATGAGCCACTCAAGGCCTGAGTGTCTTTCCAGGCTGAGTGTGAATGTAGTTTTTAAAAAGTATGTGTGTGTGTATGCACACATGTATGTGTAACAAGGCCCCAGCAAGCCAGTAATCTCATCTTGCATTCAACCAGTGAAACTGCAGTCAGATTCATGCTGGAGGGAAGCCAGCCGTTTTGATCATACTGAGATATGTTCTAGAATACTGGTCTCCAGCATGGCCCATCCATAAAGGATCTTTGAAGATGATTTTAACTATGCCCTGTGTTCTTACATGCTGACTTTAGAACTAGCTTACCTAAATGACAGGATTCCACCTGGCCTTCTATGGCACCAACTTCCCTGGAAAAAGCTCCTTTGTAAGTTCCTTGAAAGGAGGGTCTGTCTTCCCTGCCAAGTGTTTTTCACAGGGCCATGGCACATTGTAGGTCCTTAGTAGTTTTGATTAGTAAATTCTGTCAATTCTTCAGTCCTACTTGCCTTCAATAAATGTTTTGTTTAAGGAACTATTTCTTTTAAAAGCACCTTTAATGACCTGTAGCTTACACCCAATACAATATATCTGTTTAAATGGATGTTTTCACAGATGAGCATGTAAATGGCCTGTCCACTTCCACTGAAGCTCTGTCCAAGGCATTCCCCTAGGACAGCCAGAGGGAGATTTTAGAGTAAATTCATCAGATGGCCTGCACTGCCTTGCCCCTGCTGCACCATGTTCTTATGACCTTCCACTGGCTTCCATTCAACTTGGAAAAATATCCAAGCTTCTGCCATGTCCTGCATGATCTAGCCTGTCCTCTTCCCAGGTTTGATTTTCTCTCTCCCTCCCTGCATTCCAGCCATGGTGGTCTTTTCTGTTTCTCTCAACCCATGAAGATCTTTCTTGCCTCTGAGCATTTGTAAATGCTGTGCCCCCTGCCTGGAAGGTTTGCCCACTGTATCAGTTAACTATTGGGTAACAAACTATCCCCGGACCTAGTGACTTAAAACCACAACCACTCATAATTTCGCTGGAGTCAGTGGGTCAGCCAGATAGTTGTGCTGTTCTGGACAGGGCCTGGTTGATCCTGGTTAGGCCACCCATACATCTTGGTCAGCAGTGGGCCAGGTAGGTGGCTCTGCTGACTGGGCTCCCTCACACATTGGTGGTCTACGGGCTCTTGGCTGGTCTAGGCTGGGATGGCTGAGATTACTTGGCTCTCTTCCATGTGCCTCTCCCACCTCTCCAGCAGGCTTGTGGGGGTGAAGGGAGGAGCGCAAGGGAAGGGAGACTCCTGCAGGCACGTTTTTAAGCCTCTGCTCTGGTCAAGTCTTCAATAGCCTATCGCTAAAGCAAGTTCATAGCCAAGCCCAGATTTGAGGGTGGGGAAACAGACTCTGCCTCTGTAGTGAAAACAACCGCAAGGTCACAGGTCAAAGCGCAGCCCCGTTTGCTTCCCCTCATCCTGTAATTCTTTATGTGTGTTTCCCACAACTTGGAGGGGAGGCAGGGGCCACGTCTGTGTGCCCCTGTGTCTCCAGGCTCAGCTGTGGGCCTGGCGCACAGTAACTGCTCCGCAAATATTTGTACATCAAAAGAACCATCGTGGCTGAGTTCTTGGAGAAAGGAGAATGACTCTGTGTCTCTCGGCAGTCAGTCTCCCTCCCTGAGCACCATCCCAGAAGTGGGACCTTAAGGAGCAGCTCCCACACTCTGCCTGAGCCCTGAGGCTGCCCTCGCCATTAGGAATGAGGTTCACAGGACAGGCTGAAAGCCTGCTGACCTGCAGCCATGCCCTCTCTGGGAAGTCACAATACCCTGCTTAGAGGGACAGGCCATTCTGCCCTAGGGGACATGCAAGCCTCACTTCACCGTCCTTCACTCTTGAAATAGATTTAAAACCCCCTGTAGAGTAAGGACCTCTGGAGTTTCAGAACTGGAAGGTCAGAGCCTGAGGGTTCTGAACCCCTCTGGGGTCAAAGCTGCCTGGTGGGGCACCAGCAGAACAGCAGCCTTGCCTCCCAGGTCTGATTCTACCCACCAAGTCCCCACAGGACTTCCAGCTCTGTCTCTGTGTTGTGACTGGAGGGGCACCCAGAAGCCAGCCCAGCTCACCATCTGGGGTAATGTATTTGGAAGTGAGATATAAAACTGGGAGCTTCCTTATTTTCTCCAACACTAATATCAATAATAGTAAATAGTAATAATAATAGCAACTACAACTTACTGGGTACATACTATAGGTAAGATATTTTGTGTGCCTTTGCTTATTCAATTCTCACAATGGTTGTGTGGCTTGGTCATATTACCCTCCCATCTTACAGATGAGAAAACAGAGAGGGTGAGGGGTGTGTGTGAGGTCACAGAGTAGGGATTTGAACTCAGGTTTGTCCAACACTGTGTCCAGTGCCCTTGTCCACCACTAAGCCCACGCTGCCCCTCAGGCTGCCCTCCAGCACCCAGGCCTGGGCCAGACCTCTGGGTCCTGTCCTCGCTGCTCGGCCCATAGGGTCTGTGCCTGAGTAAACCACTCAAGGCCTGTTTTAGCACCTCCTCGCCCCCATGAGCTCCCCCTGGAGGCACCCAGTGGCTGCCCCTGTGGCTGCGTGGGTCTGGGCCGAGGGCAGGTCTGGCTGCTGGTGCAGAGCAGGGACAGCCCTGTGGGAGCTGCAAGAGCCACCCTGCCGGGGGCCTTTGTCTCTCCTGTAATTGGGACCTGGCCCTCTCTCCACGCCTCTGAGACCCTGTGAGGCCATGGGCCAAGGCCTTGGCAGAGAAGCTGCCTGGGGCTGCTGAGTGGAAGCAGATGTGCCTGGTGCCCGAGGTGCTGGAGAAGCTGGAGAAACGCGGGGAACCCCTGGGCCTGGGAGGCTGCATCTGTGCTCGGAACTCTCTGCCTCAGAGCAAAATACTGTCATCTGTCTGGTTTCAGAAAGAGGCTCCTGCCATTCTAGGAAGGGGGATGATAGCCAGTGCCCACCATCGCAGTCAAGTTAACTCCTGTCCCAAGGCCACAAGGGGCTCCTGAATCATTTACTGGCAGCCAAATGGATGTATCTCCAGGAAAGAGGAGAACTTGATCTTCTTCAGTGACCCTGCTCCTAGGGTCTTTGGGGAGAGAAAGCTCTAAACTAGGATTGGGAGCCCTGGGTTCAAGTCCTCCACCTGTCTCTGACATGCTGTGTGACCTTGGGCAAGCTGGGTCTTCTCTCTGGGCCTCAGTTTCTCCATCTGAAAAAAATGGGGTAACAGTACACAAAGATCTTCTGGACATTAGAGCATGTATTTGGAAAATCTGATCCCTTGTCTGTTTCTTGAGTGCTTCTGAAGGCAGCCCTTTGAAGGAGGAGGAGCAGTATTACTCCTCCCTGGAAGAGAACGGACAGCTCAGAGAGGTGAAGTGACTTGCCCAACGACACACAGCACATGTAAGCTGTGGGATTGGATGGCGGTTTCTTGATTTCTAGATCTGTGGTCATCTCCTCTCTAGGGCACCCACTGCCCTCTGCCAGACCACACGGGCCCAACAGGCATGGCCTTCAGCTCTGAGGGGAGCTGAAAAGGATGGCAGGGGCCAAAGCACTGAAGTTTGCTCCGCCTTTCTGCTGGAAGGGGCTTCAGGTGCTCCACACCGTGCTTGGCCCAAGAGCCTATCAAGCATCTTTGTTGGAGGGTGGGGTCAGCCTGCCGCTGCTTGGAGAGCTCCGGGAGGGGAAGCTCACACTGCCTGGGGCAGGGTGGCGGGATGGTGAGAAAGCACCCTCCACCTGGGCTGAGAGCTGACTCCGTGCCAAGGCCCCTCCTGCCACTGCCCCAGCCCCACCTGGGCTGTGCACAGGCCGCTCCCCAGGCCGGGGAGGCTCAGCAAGCCATGGCCATGGGCCCGAGTGATGTCGCCTGCCTCTGAGACTTGACAGGCCTCCCAGCTTCCCCCTCCTGCTTCCACTGCAGGAGGGCTTCCTTCCCTGGGTCCAGGCCTGCCCTGCAGCAGGCAGCAGGGAACCAGCCTTTGCCTGCCTCTGGCAACACCAGAGGGACTCTTGGTCCTGTGAGCAATTTTCCTGGACCTCGTGGGGGAAGGGGCAAAACTTCTGGGTCATGCCAATAGGAAGACTCACTGGTCCAGAAGTCAGAACTCCAAGCATGCCCAACACTTCCACCAGTAACTTGCTGTGTATCTTGGGTGCGTTGTTTTGCTTCTCCTGCCTTAGTTTTCTCATCTGTAGGCTGGAGATGTGGGTCTAACCCCTGACCAGCAGTGCCCATGGATGGGAGGGGTGGTTGGCAGAGGACCCTTTGCAGACTACCAGCATGCGACACAGGTGAGGATTGTATGGAGCTGTGATTCTGGACAAATCTGGGCCTCCCTGTCCCCTCCTGTAGCCGCAGGTTAGTCCTCAGACAGGCGTGACAGTCACTTTCAGATGCCTGTCTCTCACAAACTTCACAAACAACTCCTGGGTCCTGGGGCTACTCCGGGGAGGGACAAGGCCATGGATCAATAGATGAGGAAGCTTATTTTCTTCTGATAGCAATTCATAAACATTCTTTAAAACATATCGAAACAAACGTGGACATAGTATGAAACAGAAGGGGAATTTGGCATGCATTTGAAGGTAAAGCACAAGGCTGAGCAGACTTCAGGGTCTTGTATTCGGGGGCTTTGCCTCACCTGGCTCTGCTTCCCACCCCCTCCCGGCTCTACTCCCGTGCCCCCAGCTGGTGCCTGTCCCAGCCTCTTTCTGTAGAAGAGAAAATTAAGAGAGAAAGTTTCTGTGGTCCTGTGACGGCCTAGGTCAACCTAACAGATTGCAGTTTAACACCCCCCAGGCCCTTTCCTCTGTCAAATCCCACTCTTGCTGTTCACGACAAACACACCGTTCAGAAATCTTGGTTAAATGTCTGTGCTCATGTCCCTTCCTTAGGAATGGTAGCTGTCATCATTACCACCATCATCACCTTCTCGCACGGGCAGGTATTAGAATTTGCTTTTCTGAAGAAACCAGAACCTGAGCAATGAGCTTGTTTGACCTGTGGTCTCACCTGGGAACACTGGAGCTCAGATGCAGGCCACTTACCAGGCCAGCCCTCAGCAGCCATGTCCAGACACATGGATGCCCTGCGGACCTTGCTGGAATGCAGATCCTGACTCTGCATCTCCAGCAGTCTCCCAGGTGGGTGGATGCCACTGGTCCTAGGGCCACCCTTGGGCCCCAGGCCAGTTAATGATGGAGCCACTGCCTCAGCCTGCCCACCTCCTGTGACCTGCCATCTGCCGCCTGCCACAGTGTGACCTGGAAAGCACTGGGCAGCCTGGGACCAGGCTCGGATGGTACTGCATCCAAAGGACCCAGGCCTCCTCTACCTGTCTGCCTGAAGAATTAGAAAATTAACGTTGTGGATAAAGTGAAGGTTCCTATGGCCAGGATTCTCACGTGGCCTTTGTCGGCTTCTCACTACACACGTGTGGACAAGACGTTGTTATTGACTCTATATAAAGAGCTCCGCCCGGTGCTCTGGGCGACACAGTGGCATGGCTGCAGGAGAGCAGAGACTGGAGTGGTGGCGGCCTGAGGACAGAGACTGAGACGGCTGCAGGGGCAGAGAGGCCCAGAGGCAGAGACCGGCTTGCTGCATGCAGACTCCCTCTGAGTGGATGGGATTCTAGGGGACTGACCTGCCACCGTGTGAATAAAGTTGGGTATAAACCCTTTCACCCCAAGAATGTTCCATTGTCATTTTTTGGTCTCATTGAATCCATAGTGAACTTGTGTATATAATGTGTACATTATACATTGTATAATGGAAAAATCTCTTAATTATCTTCCTCACCTACTTGACCACTCAGTTTCTTATTTTGGAATCTGCTCCTTATAAAATCCCCCCTTTCTCTCTCTTTGAATCCCTCTTTTCAAAGGTTAGAGGCCTAGGCCTGAAGTCTTACTTTGGCATTTATGTACTGTATGGCCTCAGCCAAATTGCTTCAGCCTTTCTGTGCCTCAGTTTCCTCATCTGTGAATTGGAGGAGAGGATTAGTACCTACCTACCTACAGCACTGTTGTGGGGATTAAAGGTCACGGTGTCCAGAGAGCCCTGGGCCCATAGTCAAGGCCAATAAATCACATGAGTACCGATGCCAGGTTGTCCTGCCCGAGGCCCAGCCTTTCTGGAATGCTCAGCCAGGTGAGGGCTGGCCGTCCACCCGACGGTGGGCTACGGAACATTAGAGCTTCTCATTCTAGGTCCTTTCCTCTTCTTCGCTCGTGGGGTGACTGCACCTCGGGATGTTGCTGCGTGCCTTGCTGTCACCACCAGGTGGAGGCATTTAATTGCAGACGCTCTTTCCCAGTGCTCTCTTCCTATGTGGGTATGCTGTACCCATGGTGAACTCCGAAGGAGTGAGAAATGCATCTTTGTGCTTTTAAGCCTCTTGGATTTAGGAGTTGCTTTGTTTCTAGTACAGCCTTATCTATTCGGACTGATAAAGCAGGGTTGCCCTGTCCCAGGCTAAGCCTTCCTTGAATGCTCATTTAGAGGGGGTTTGGTCTTAACTGGAACTTCCCAGGTTTCTCTGACTCCCAGCCGGTGCCCTCACCCTGTTAGAAGCCTCCAAGCTCAGCTCTGTGGGCCCCAGCGGTCCCCTTGCCCTGGCAAAAGGCCACTGGAACATCATCACAAAGAGGGCCACCCGGGTCCCCAAACACGGGCTCTTATCAGCCCCATTGGCTGCAGGACATTTGGTCATTGTCTTAGTCTAGACATCAGAATTAAAATCTCTTAGCGGCTCATACGCTGGGGAAGTTGGGTCAGGCAGTACCAGGGCCAAGATTCCTCTGCCTCCAGTGCAGCAGCCACTGCTCTATCAGAGATGGAACTTGTTGGAGGGGAAACCAGGGCTGAGGGAAGAAGCCCTGGACAGGGAGCTGGGAAGCCTGGGCTCCAGCTCTGGCTCTGCTTCTCACTGCGTGATCTCAGGCAGCCTCTTGTGGGCCAAAGATTAAATAGCTCTAGATTTTCCTGCCTCAGGGCCTTTGCCTAGGTTATCCCTTCTTCTAACAGCTTTCAGCATCTCCTCCCCTCTTCACCTGCTTGACTTTTGTTCAGCCATCAAATCTCAGCCTGAAACACAAGTCATTGAGTTCGGTGCAGCCTGCATGCAGCCTTAGAACACATACCTGTTTGCTTTAATTACTTTAATTAAAGTGATTAATTTACTTGTTCAGAAACTGTCTCCCTTCTAGGCTCCTAACAATGTGAGAGTGACACTGTGCACCTTCCTGTGACCCAGAAAAGGCTTGGTGAAGGAATGAGTGATGTGTGAATCTGACCTGTGAGTCTCCTTGGCAGCCTGGGCAGGGAAGGTGGCGTTCAAAGGTGCCCAGCCCACCCCTCCCAGGATCTGTAGGAGGGTCCCGCACATCTAAAGCTTCCCCTGGCAAGAGTTAAGTGCAGCCGGAGGGACTTGGTCCTGTGCTGCCCCCTGGTGTCTGTATTCCCACTTCTAAGACAACAGTTCCAGGCCGTCCCTCTCTGTGGAGGAAAACGTCTGGGTGCTTTCTGGGTTACCTTGTTCATTCCTATCAGTAGCTCTAGGAGACAGGGGTTAATATTGCCTGTTTTATGAATGAACAAAGCCCACATCTGTTCGTTTACCTGGGGAATATTTATCAAGTACCTAATATTTGCCGGGCACTTTGCTAAGGCACTGGAGCATCACTGGTGAACTTTCTACTTTCACAATGCTAACGTTCAGGTCTGTTGGGGAAGGAAGACAGAAAACAAATGAACACACAGAATGTGTGTGTGTGTGTGTGTGGCCAGCACACTGGTGACACTGGTGGCCTAGATGTTAATTGACTTGTCCATGGTCACAAAGATGCTGCTAGATTTGAACCCAGTTGTAATGATCCTTGCCAATAACTGTTCCAGGCGTTCTTTACCTATGTGTTAATTTGTTTCCACCTCACAACAGCCCTATTGTGACCCCACTTTGCTAATGGGGAAACAATGTACAGAGGCTAGCTAACTTGCCCATGGTCACTTAGCTGCTAAATGGTGGAACCAGAACCTGAACCCAGGTGGTTGGTCTCCAGAGCCTGTCTTTTAACATTATCCTATACAAACTCTCTGAGTTTTGACATCCAGAGCTTCAGTTAAGGTCGGTCACAGATCCAGCGCCACCCTGTCCTCCCTCCCCAGCCAGGAAGGATCAAAAGAACCCATCCTGGACAGTCCCCTATCTCCAGACCACCCGAGGTGGCTGGGTAGCCTCCTGTCCATCGGCTTGGAAAGGGTGGGGAAGAGAGCGTGCCATGGACGGCCCCTGGCCTCAAGGAACTTGGTGGATTGGCATAGGGGCAGAAGCAACTGCTGGGCTGTGAGGTGAGGGGCTTGGGTGCAGAGAGCCAGGGAAGGCTTCTCAGAGGAGGTGCAGGGAGGGCTGAGCCAGGAAATTGAGGAGGATTCAGATGTGCAATTCTGTGGGAGGGACAGAGCAGAAGGAGTGGGGTGAGCTGAGTGAGGAAACGTGGAGCTCACTTCAGGCTCCCAGCGTCAGGGCTTGCCGTCCAGATGGAGGAGCTGGACCGTCTGTGGGCTAGGGGCCCTTAAGGGGTAAGATGAGGTCCTGGGCTTGGAAGATCCTCTGGCTGCAGCATGGAGGGTGGGCTGCGGATGGTGCAACCTAAAGAGGGAGGTGAAGTGGGGGCCATCGCAGGCATCCAGGTGAGAAGGGCAGGGAAAACCAGGGGGCAGAGGTGAAGGATTCCCAGAGGCTGAAGCCAAACATGCATTAGGAATCACCTGGCCTGCTCACTCACCCCGATTTCAAGTCCTCCAATTTCCCCTCGCTTACTCCACTCTGCTCTTGCTTTGTTAAATACAGTTATTCTGACACTTGTTAAAAATAGTAGAGACTTTATTCAAGTCTACTGAAATAGGGAAGACAGACCGAGCTCCGCTCTGAATACAGCAGACAGTTGGGGGTTTATAGGTGAGGAGCAGAGTGAGGTGGTTAGTGGATGGAAAATCACTGAGAGGAGACATCACGTGCAGGGAGGTGCTTGTAACCTGGCCTCACAGCATTCTTGCTAAAGGCTGCCAAGGACTTAGATATCAAGGGTAGAGTGATTCTTGCTAGACTGACTGGACAGGATTCTTTGCTAAAACATATAAACATAGGCATGACCAGGCAGGGTCACACGTACACACACACACACAAACATGCCCTTCCGACACCCTCTCATCCCTCCTCCTGTAGGGCAGGGACCACTTTGCTCCAGGGCCGGCCTGGCATAGATACTGTCACAGCCAGATTATCACGGTTTCTTGGACATCTGTGGACTCAGGGCCGAGAGGGTGACCCTGCTGATCCTCTGCTGCCACCTTGTGGCCACTTCCAGATGGCAGGACATGGGGGGCTGAGGCCTACTCTTGGTTCCAGTTCCAGCAATGCCCTCAGGCCCAATCCCCGGAGGCCCTGGGAAAACTATTTGTCACCCCAGAGCCTTGCTCACCCTGGAGCATTTGATGTTGTCAAAATCTGCGGATAATTAGTCAGGCCTGGAACAGAGTGACGGCCCAACTCTCCAATTCCCCCCAAAGCCGTCCCACTCCCTCTCACCTCCAGGCTTTGCTGTGCGGTTTCCTCTGCTTGGAGCACTGCCCCTCCCACGTCCCCCATCATTCTGTGAGCCTTTTTGGGGAAGGGACTTTATTGTGTCAGTTCAGTATCTGGGGGCCTTCTGTGGCCTCTGGCACCGACAGGTGTTCAGTGATTAGAGGAGTGAGGGAGAAGGAAGGAAATGAGAGAAAGGGAGAGGGAGAGGGGGGCGGGGGGCGGGGTGGGAGGAGGATGGGAGGGAGGAAGGAGAGGACGGAGAAGAAGGACGAGGGCTGTCTAAGCTGCCACCAGGAGAAGGTGGGTCCTGCCCATCCCAAGAGAACTGATCAAAGGTTTAACAAGGAGACAGAACAAAAAGCATGAGATTTTTCCACAATCCTTTTATCATGCTCTAAGTTATGGCTTGCTTGCTAATGTTTTCTCTAGAAAAAAGAGGGAGTCCTCATTTCTAAATGCCCCCCAAAGGCGAAAGTAATGGTTGTGTGTGATCTATGTCCATTGCCCCATATAAGAGGAAGCTTCCTTACTCCAAAGGAAGTCGGGCTGAACCCCACTTTCCCAACCACTTCAGCTGCAGGAGGGGGGGCCATCTTCGCAGCTGAAACTTTTAACACAGTGAGGGAAACCTCACTCGGGGGATTGAGAATCTACTGCTGACAATATGTGATGACTTTGATACTATTTTGAGTAGATAATAGAAGGAACTTTGTGGAAAACCCCTTCCAACTGATGTCTGTCTCTTGGAGTTCTGGATCTTTCTCTGTCTTATTCTAAAGGGAAGCATTTAGGCTTTTTAGAAATCTGGTAAGAAGAAGGGCATCTTCTCAGATATTTGGCCAAGAATTAATTTTGAAAATGTTATGTGCCAGTTACTGTTCCAAGGTGCTGAGACAGAGCCATGAGTGATGCTGACAGAGTCCCTGTCTTCATGGAGCCTACACGAGAGAAGGGGAGACATCGAAAAAGAGTCCGCAGAGATGTACAGAATCATGCCAGGTAGTGATGAGGATGTAATTTAAAATAAAGCAGCGTGAAGGGATAGAGAGGGGTAAGGATGCAGTTTTAAATGGCTTGGCCGTGATCTGAATCTCCCTAAAAACAAGTGGGCAAGAAGGAAGGCCCCTTTGGTGAGTACCCTGAACAAGATCTTTTAATTCTTTTTAACTCTTAAAACTTACACAATTAATGCAGGTTAATTATAGACCATTTTGCAAGTACAAATAAACCAAAAAAAAGTGCCCATAATTGCTTTACCTGCACACGTGCCTGGGATGGCGCAGGGGATGGGGGATTCCTCTTGCTGTCTACACTTGATACAGGTTAAATCTGAATCCCCCTGACTTTTGGGGAATGTACTTTGGAATTCTGTGTGATTATCTTTTTTGAGCTGAGGGCCCACCGTGCCCGGGGTGTTCCTGTCTTACAGGGTCAGCTTCCTGCCCCCATGGGACTCTGAATTTGTGACTTCTATTGAGTGCTGACTATGCCACAAAAGGTGAGCATAAGGAAAGTGGCAGACAGGGGCGATGGGCCGGCATCCCAGCCAAATGTTAGTGGTGGTTGCCTTCTCAGGTCTGGCTAGGGCCCCTTAAATCCTTTGACCAGTAAAAGGATGACCAGGCAATTCCCCAACAGAGGAACTAGTTCACTTGCCAATAAATGTGTGAAGAAGTGTTCAGACTCACTTGAATTTCGAGACGTGAACATTAAAAAAACTCAACCCATTGGATTAGCAGAATCACAAGTTGGGTGGTACCAAGTATAGGGTAGATGTGGGAAATAGCCATTATGCACTGGCAGTGGGGGCCTACCGACGCAAACGCAAATAATACAGCCATTCTGGAACCACAGCCCGACTCCTTGATTTACAGCCCGTGGAGAATCTCATCCGGAGCAGCGCTATTTGGGATGAATGGGAAAGAGGAGGCACCCCAAGTGTCTGTCACGAGGAGGATGAATGAGTGCATGATGGAATTCCATCTGGGAAAGAGCAGCCACCAAGTAGATGTACTGACAGCACCTTGGAATAGATCTTGAAAGCAGAGTTTAGTCTAGAGTGCAACCCCCCTGTGTAAATGTTAACTCTTATGATTTGGGCATTTAGACTTGCCTATTTGTTCTCCCCCTGGTTCTGGGTATGTAGCTGCCTTTTCTAGCTGGATACTTCTTAGGACTCCCACCCCTGCCACGCACACGCACTTTGAAAATTTAGAATGTCCTAGGTCCTTTTGGTCTGCACACCCAAGCTCTTGGCGCAGCTCAGAAGAGTTTCTTTGCCCTACACTACCATAGCAAACGGAGCCGTGCTTCCACTAGAGGGCAGCACTATACATGTGTCGCCCTGAGACCCCGTCCTAACAGGTGGTGCTAGGAGCTGGGCTTCTGTCTGGGAAAGTCAGAAGGGCCCATATCCTGCAGCAGGGCAACTCCAAAACATCCCAGCCTTCTGAACAAGGGCAGCGCTGCCCTTGGCCTGCCCCAGGAACACACATCCTGTCTCGTTCCATTTTGTTAGGAACATTTTAGATCCAGAAAAGTATGCATTTGCAGGTAAAGGAAAGGGAGGGACCTTTTTCTGGTCAGGGAAAGGTGCGCAGTGGTGACAAGTAGAAGGCTGCGGCCGAAGCTTCAAGGGCTGTGTTTAGAAAATGCAAGGGCGGAGCTAACATACAACTGGACATTGACTAAACTATCCTTTTCTGTTTAACATTAAAAAAAAACCTCCCATGTTGCCTAAATTGGTTTAGAAATCTGAAACGATCAAAGCATAGTCTGTCTTTCCAAAGGCAGAAACTCAATACCCCTCTGCTTGTGGGAATAGAATGTAAAAATAATTATTGGCTTTCAGGTCTGAACACCCCCTTGATGGGGAGGAGGTCGGGTGCCGAGAGGCAATGCAGCCTTGCCAGCTAAGGTGGGCAGAAATTAGCAGCCCAGACTGCCCGCTGCAGAATTGTCATTTAACCAGGTTAAAAAAAGCTATTCCCAAACAGGCTCCTTCTGACGGCCTCGGAGCTGATGTGGAAGCCGCTGAATGTGTGTATTTGTGGAGTTGTAAGTAGGTCAGATATTTCTGTCGCTAATTATTACTTGTGAAAAAATATGTCGTGAGCTTGCCGCAGGGAGAGTCTATCGGAAGCTGCATTGATCTTTGGAAACTCCGGCCAGATTTATCTGGACAGGGCTGGTATTGTGAGGACAGACAGCAAAAGAGGAAAGAATGTCCTAGATCCAGGTCCACTTGGGGCGGTTTTGGGAACTCCAGCAGGAAGTTGGGAAGCCTGGGTTCTAGCCCCTGATTTTCTCTTCCCTCTTCTGGGTTCAGTTTTCTCATGGGGTTAGATTTTATATTCAGTCCAAAGGTTCTGATGCCATGACCTCCTCAGTGGAAGGTCATTTTCTTGTGCCCTGAGATTTCCCTTCTGCTTTAGGGAGGTGCTTTCCTGTTCTGGGAGGTATAGGCAAGGAATCAGTTCAAAATGAGATCAGAATATTTTGGCATGAATGTTAGAGGGCTGTTTTACTGCACCTGAATCAGTCCCACCTGCCTGAATATTTGCGGAGTGTTGAATATGTGTTGGACGTTGTGACAGGCCTGCTGGGGACACTAAGGCATTGACCCTGCCCATTCTTTTGTATATTTAGGGTTGGTGGCCCCTTATTACCAAGTTCCAGAGGGTGAAATGATCTGCCCAAGGTTACACAGATAGTAAATAGCATGACTGGGATGCAAACCCAACTTCTCACTTTAGTGTCCTAAACCGGCTGCCAGAGCTATGCTTGGAAGAGCAGTTGGGAGGTCCCCTTCTCCTAGATGCAAAACCTGGGTGCCAGGGCAAGATGCCACTCTAATTAATTCTGTTTTACAAGCTTTGAGACTTGTCAATGCTTTATGTAAAGTTATGCAGAACATGCAAATCAGGGGTGGCTCTGGTTGTGTTGTAACCAGTACAGCACCTGGGTTCTCTGATCTGCAAAGTTCTACCTACAGAGCTTTCTGGTGGCATGGGCAGTGGAAAGGGTACAGGGCTGCTTTCCACAAAGTCACACCTGCTTGCAAGTCCCCTTTAAGCATTGCTTCCAGGAACTGGAGTGTAAACACCCCTGCCATATGGACAACATCAGTCCCAAATACCTGAGCAGGGATGAATTTAGTTAATCCGAAAAGTTCTTGTTTTTGTTTTTAAACAGGTGGGCCTCTGTTTCTTTACCTTTAAAATGGGCGAGTTGGTCTCAGTGAGCTGTAAGTTTCTGTGATAACCTCAAGTCTTTAGAATCCCATGTGACTGAGGCTTCTGGAAAGGACCATCCTCTCTTTTCCTTCAGTGTTCTGCTTAGATGGTCCCCTCCAGCACTCACTCCTATCACCCCTCATTCGTGCCCAGCCCCCAGTGAACTCTGGATCTCCAGAATCTATCCTGCCTTTTCTTGCCTCCCATGCATTGCGCATACTGTTTCTGAGCTCTGACACACCTTTCCTGCTTTTCTCCATCCGTCCAACTCCTTCTCTCCCTTCACAGTCCAGCTTAGACATCACCTACTCCTGACCCCTGCCCCAAGCAAGACCAGCCACCCTCTGTCCCCAACCCTATGGATAGTACTTACTAGCTGGTTACATGTCTACCTTTCCCAGGAGGTGGTAAACCCACTGGGGACAGAGACCCCCAGGCACTGGCCCAGGACTGTCATAGTGGTCGTGAATCAACATTTAAGGAATTAAATCACAGAATAAGTGCATCTACCCATTTTAGTTTAGAATTGTCCAAAGGAAGCAGTTGCAATGAACCTCCCACCAGCCTGTGACTTTAGGCTAAAAATAGGTATAGGGACACCAGTCTCCTCTAACTTCCTAATGTGAATTTTAATTTTTAATAACTTGAGAAATCAGTGAACTATACCTATGGGAAAATGATGAAGAGTCAGCCACATAAATTAATGGAAAGTATGTGTTCACATTATCTAACTATATTAAGTGTGAATAATAATTAATTATAGATTCTACATGCAGTCTTGTCTTAGAGAATCCAATGTGAAAGAATTTAAAAAATAACTCACCACCCCTCTGTGCCCCACCCCAGGCCATAACATAAAAAGCAACGGCCAAAGAATTTTCCATAATTTATGAAAATCATCATCTTAGAGGAAAAATCACTCTCATTAGGAGCATAACAACTTGGGAAAAGAAACTGTGCTCAAGTGTGTTTGCTAATGCTATTGCAATCCTCTGACCCACCCTCCCCTTTTTCCTCTGTCTTTATCCATTCTTCCCTTCATCATTGTACTCTGTGGTATATGGAGATGTGGTCTAGCCAGTGGGTGTGAAATTGAACTCCAGAGATAGACTGTTTAAGTTTAAAGTCAAGCTCACCTACTTTGAAGATGTGTGGTCTTAGGCAAGTCACTTAGCCTCTCTGTGCCCTAGTTTCCCTATCTATAAAGTGGAGATAATAATAGTACCTATTGTATAGTGTTGGTATACTATACAACAGGGCAGGGGGAAGTTTGTTAATAAGCTAATACATGTGAAATACTTAGCTTAGATCCTAAGTATTCAGTAAATGCTGCTTCTAGGTGTGGGCCTGGCATTGCACTGGACACCACTTACGATAGACCATGTTTCTGTTCTTGAAGAGTTTGCTGACTGGGGAGGGAAACATTATAAATAAGCAAGCTCATTTTAAATCACAAGTTGTGTGTGTTACATGTGGAAGTAAGGTACTATGGTGAGGAATGATGAGGGTGTCTTACATAAGCGGAGGCAGGGCTGCTTCTCTGAGGAGGTGACGTTTCCGTCAAGATCTGAAGTGTTGGAAGTTGCTGGTGAAGTGAAGAGTCGGGGCAGAAGGTTCCAGGTGGTGGCTTGTGTGCTACATTCTCCCTGCGCGGCCCTTTCCCAGTTGTTTAGAGGAGGAACCTGTCCTAACAGCTTTTAAGACAAACTTTAGAGCCACAGTGATAAAGAACGGTGCAATAAAGGATCTAGAAAGTTCATAGAAGTGGTACAGATTTGATAACAGTTCACGGTAAAGAGGTGCCCCAAGACAATGTTGTGCTGGGTGGAAGAAAAAGGAAAAAAAGAACCAGACTGAGAGAAGTAGCACAGAATTAGTCACATTAATTAAAAGCATATACAGACCCAGGACAGCATGACATGTTTTATAAGGATTCGTGCATATTTAAGAACATACATCAACTACATTAGTAGGATGCCTATGAGGGAAGGGGATGGTAGTGGAATCAGGGCTGAAGGAGGGAAAACCTAAAAAACAAACACATGAAGAGCCCCTTAACAACTGTAGCTGAGTCTGATAAAAGCGAAAAGTCAACAAAACGGAAACAAACGCAAAAACCTTCCTGTCCAGTGAGGCTGAGCACACAGCTTTCTTGGAGGAGCTGGGTGCCGTTTCTTTTCTCCTCCAAGGGCCTGAAACACGCTCCACTCTGCTTGGGAAATAGTGAGCTGCTTGAAGGTGGAAAACACTTATTTGTCTTCTGTCTTGTTACCAATTGCAAACAGCAGGCCCTAATAAAAGTTGTGGGATTGATTTTCTATTTCCTAGCACTTCAGAGCAGCATGACACCACCACACGTTAAATGTGCCAATTACAGTGAAGGGGAAAGTGGTGTGACCTTAGATTCAAGATTTTGGGATTCTGGTCCTCTTTCTGTCACCATCTGCTGGCTGTATGCAGAGGCTCCCACAGAGCCACAGTTTAGAAGGAGCTGGGTCCTTGAGTCACCTCTTGGAGGCGAGACACCCAGGAGAGCTTTATAACTAGAAAGCCCCGTGTTGGACAGCTGCATGAACAAAACTAAAATTTTATTGTGTTTTGCCATCAAAATTTTGACGTCATTTCTCATACCAAGTGTCCTCCTGATTTACCCATTTCCTTTGGCTCAAGCCAGATGTTACCAGAGAATTCCTTAATGCCTCTCCATTTTTCTAATTGATGTTTTATGACCCAGCTCCTTTATTCTACTCAAAAAGTAGCTGAATAGCCTGGAATTGCAACTGAGTATCTAAAGAGATGCCAAGTACCTCCTGCATCTACTCCCTGCAAGCCATCCACTATCCTGGAGCCAGAGGGGCACCTGGAAAAAATCAAGTCATTGATAGTGTCTCTTCCTTGAAAATGCATTCATGGTCCCCTGTGTCCTCAGGATGAAGTCAAAGAGCTCGTGCCTACAAGGCCCTATGAGAACTGGCCCCTGTTTGTATCTCCCACCTCTTCTCCCTCCTTGAGTCTATGGTTCAGCTGGGAAAGCAGTTCCTCTAACACACCATCCCCAGAGCCTTCGACTGGAATGCTCTTCCAGACCCTCCTTCTCATGATGGGCAGCTTGGCTAACAAGTCCCTTTCCCTTGGGGGTCTGGACACCCTACAGTGTACATACTCATCCATTGATGTGCCTTTGATAACAGTCATATTAGTTGTGATTACTTGCTCATTCTAAGTCTCCCCACCTGAACTGTCAGCATCCTAGTGGAAGGACCAAGCTCGTCTGGCCCAGCACCAGCCCTACCTCGCTGACAATACACAGAAGCAGACAGTGAACAGATGCATCACTAAGTGGACAGATAATGAAGGAATGAATGAGTTTGCATCTTTGGAGAGGAAGTCACATCCTGTGTCATTCTGGGGAGACATGTGTATTTCTTCGAAGGAATAATGTCTCTCAAAGAAATGAAAAGGTCATCCTGTGATGCAGTAGGTGTCTGGGGGGTGACAGCATCAGGCCTTTGGCTTTCTAGAGGGAACTGCAAACCTGCAGCTCACCCATCCACAGAGAGACCCCATAAAGGGTGCCAGAGTGGGCTCCTGAATTCTGGATCTCCATCTGAATGCCGGGAATTGTTAAGATACAAAAATAAAGCCTAAGGTGCCAGGCTGGAGGATATGATTAGTGTTTACAATGCAGACAGGCTGGGAGGGGGATCATTCACTGCGAGTCACGCCTTTTCATGTACACAAACTCATCTCCATGGCAATTGTTTCCTCTGCAAGTTCCCTTGAAGCAGCCTTTTGTGTTTCTTGATTTCCACACAAGGATGACCTTGTTAGGTCCTGTTAGATAGAAACAAGACGAATTCTCCAACAACACAGGCTTCTGTGCCCAGTTTCCCTCTGGCTAATTACAACAGGCAAGAGATGCACCTTCAGGTGGATTAAAATGAGGCCTGATGGCTCATTTAAATAACAAATAGTGTCAGCTCGGCCATCTGCCATGGCCCCCCACCCCTCAGCTGTTACCGCCAGCAAAGGGCTCTGTTCTCTCAGCCTAGCAAGCTTATGAAAGCCCAGGCCAAACGACCAGGACCAGCACCCCCCGCCCTGCCTCCCCCAGGCCGTGCCGGTGTGGTGACGACTGGGCCTTTATGGTGACACTGCACTACCTCAAAGCGACAAAAGCCTGCGGGGCCAGACCCCCGCACGACAGTCCTTAGGCTTGGCACTTTACCAGCTTCACCCTTTTTCACCCCTATTAAAGGAAACCCGTGTGCCTTGACCTCTTATGGCTGTTCTGTTAATGACTGTCATAAATATTACTTTTTAATTACATAGAATTTTGAATTTTTTCTGAAAGCACTTGCTTGGTAATTTCACTCTTGTCTTTCTGAATCATTCCTTTCCGTGAGTCTAAGATCGCAGCTGGGCAACCAGTCGGGGTGGTGAGAGGGAGATGGGCGTGTGTCCTTCCAGACACTGGAGGCTGATCCAGCCTGGGTGGGGTTGGGCCCAGCTACACCAAGCAAGGGTCACAGGCTGTTGGTGCCAGAGGAGCCTTATCTGTGGCAGGGAGACTGAGGCCGGGAGCCGGGCAACATGCTGCAGCGCCGCAGTACAAGCAGGTCCAGGCCCACAGTTGCTACCCACTTCTCTAGGGCCCACGCTGCATCCCAGTTGGCCCCCGGGCAGGAAGAGACGGCCAGGCCCCCTCCAGGCAGGACGGGGAGCCTAGCCGGCAGGCCTCTCCATCCAGGACCTGCAGGCCTGCAGGTCTCCTCAGCTCCATTCCCACTGGTGTCCCAAGGGACGTGTCACAGCAGCTCCCCAGCCGGTCTCCTGGGGGTGAGCAGTGTGGGAGAGTGGGATCTGGTCTACCCAGCTTTCCTTCCCTGATCACAGCCACCCCCAACTCCTTCAGGAAACCGCCCCTTCCTCACATGCTGCCGTTCCGGTAGGGCACCCCCAGACTTAGGGTTTAATTGGTATGGTTTGAGCATTGGGATTTTTAACAATGCCCAGGTGATTCTAGAGTGGAGCCACATTTGAAAACCGCTCCTCCTCCCCTGGCCCAGGGATGGCCAGGTGAACCAAAGTGGACCGATTAGAGCCCTTCCCTGAGTTGTCGCTGGAGACAGAAGGTCTCTCTTTAAAGGCTGTTAGTGTGAATTATGTCTGCCTGTCTGCACTGAGTCCCTACCTGTTGTTAAAAAGAAAACCACAGGTCCAACACGGGGTCACTTCTGCTAGGCCAAGTCACCAAACTGGGGCTTAACCCCTAACTTACTTGCAGTTTCAACCTCCCCTGGAAATGTAATCAGTCAGGGCCTTTCTGATCAGCATCAATAAGATGATCTGGCACGTGTGCCCCCTCCATCCCCAGAGGAGTCCACCTGATAAGACCCTTTTATCCCCAAATGAAAGTACCCTCACCTGAATCCTTTTCTATGTTTGTGGCCTCCTTGTCCTGCCTTTGAAAACCCCCTCCCTTCCTGTAGCCCTTCGGAGCAGCTCTCCCCTTGCTAGATGAGATGCTACTCGATTCATGAATGGTTTAATAAAGCCGGCTAGATCTTCAAGTTTACTTGAATTTTGTTTTCCAACACTGCCTTTTGAGGCCACGCCCCCCCCTCACACCTGCTTTTGGGCCCCCTGGGCCGCGAGGACCCTCAGAGTCACTGGCTGCACCTGGGGCGGGTGTCTGCGTTTGCACTGCGTTCTCTTGGAAGGGCTTCTTTCTCACGGAGTCTTACTTAACCTGGAGGAGCCAAGTAGGCAGGATTTATCCTGGGGGCCATCCTGGCTGCCCCGCTGCGCCCGCCCCTCCCTGATGGCCGCCACGGCCTTGGTGGTCCACCGAGAACTTCATCACTGGATCGTCATGGTTTGCCCTCGCCTCTGTTCCTGCCGGTTGTGGGCTTCTCTGGGGCAGGCGCTGCGTCCTGTTCCAGGCCACCCTACTCTGTTTAGCTTGCGGCCAGCACAGGATTGGGTCTGATGGATCTTTGCTTGGTGAGTCGTACTCAGCTACCAGGAGCATGGGGCAGGGATTACCCAGCCACGGGGCTGGGGTTCATCCTGTTTCTTGGTACTCCTGCGAGGGAGGGAGGAAATGAGAATGGTGGAGAAAGAAGGTGTCACAAAATAGTCGGAAGGGAGAGAGAAAAGGGCGGTAGGGAGGGAGGGACGTCGGACGGGGAGGGCACAGCCCTGAGCACCTTTTTTGTTCCTTCCTTCACCCGATGTGCGCTTTCTGAGCTCCTACAGTGGGGTTTACAGACCAAGGTGCCCAGAGCTATACTAAGGAGCAGATGATTAATATAAAACCATCAGTTATTTGGCCTTTTGGAAGAAATAGGGGATTCACAGAGTCCAACCTTTCTGCTAAATGTCTTGATTCTCTACCTGGCAGAGCAGGCGAGGCACAGCTCCATCAGAATCAGGCACCCGAGACCCGAGAAACAGGGCACCCCGAGCTCTCCGGATATGCTGTCTCCGTGCTCCTGTGAGGTATGTTCCTGCCCTGGGAATATCTCTTCAGCAAACATCAGTGCTGCCTCCTCCTTTTTCTCCCTGTGGCCCCAAACCAATGGGGTCCCTTTGGCCTTAAAGAGAAACCAGAGTAAACCATGGGAAATTGCATTTTATGAATCTGCTGTTTTATAAAAACTGCATTTATTAAGCTACAAAACAAAAAGGAATTAACGAACAGGAACATGAAATAGGGTTGTTTCCATTAAAATCAGAAATCCAACTCAATCTGGTTTAAGCGAGTGAGGTAATTTATTGATTCCTTGTCTCAGGAATGTGTGGCTAACAAATAATAAAAACTCTGTCTGAGGTCGGAATAAATAAAAGGTTTTATTTGTCTCACAAAATGTTCAGAGGTGGGCAGTCCTGGGTGGGTGAAAGTGCCCAACACCCCACCTCCCGGGGCCCCATAATGCCCTGCACGCTCCTCGTGGTCAAGCAGGTGGCTGGAAATCCCTACCTCACACCCACAGAGGGGGGGAAATGGAGATGGGAAGGGAGGAAGGAAGGGGGCGGTACCAGCAGAGTTCTGATGATATTTCTATATCAGTTCTCTGTTACTGTGTGACAAATCACCGCAAAACAAAGCAGCTGAAAACCACTGCCACGCATCTCTGCTCATGAGTCTATGGGTCAGCTTCTGCGTTCTGCTGATCCAAGCCAGGCTTGGCTGCTCTCAGCTGGGTGTGCTCACGTGTCTTAGAATTCCAGTCACCTTGTTCCTCAGAGGGCTGCCTGCCAGGGATGTCCAGGGGCGCTCCAAGAAATAAGGTTCTGTGTGCAAATAAGTTTGGGAGCCGGGTTAAAGAAAGCTGGCTTACTCATTGAACCAACACTCATTCATTGAACTCTTATCATATGCCGATGTTCTAGGGCCTGGGAGCACATCCAAAACCAAACAGATTTTTTTAGTGAACAAAAGCAAAACAGACAAAAATCCCTGCTGGAGGCTTGCAGTCTAGTAAAAAGGTTGAAGAGTCTTCTTTTCTGCAGGACTTCTCAGAGCCTTTAATATACCAGTGGGCATCACCTAAAGAGGGTAAGGCATGCAGTGTGTTCCAGAGTTATCAGACCCCAGGAACTCTTTCTTGTTTTGAGGGGTACTCGCAGAACTGATGTTCCATGAATTAGACTTTGAGAAACTAACATTGTCCAACCTCCTGTTGCACAGATGGGGAAGTTGAGGCTGGGTACAGCTGGTGCCAGAGCCATAGGGTGACTCACCCTTTCCTCTTGATCTTGAATTTTCTTCCTTTCCTTCCTTCCTTTTCTTTTTTCTCTTTCTCCTTCCCCTTCCCCTCCTCTCCCCTTCCCTTTCCCCTTCCCTCCCTCCTTCCCTCTCTCCCTCTTTATCTCCTTTCTCACCTTTCTTCTTCCCTTCCCCCCACCCCCCTTTCTCTCTCTTTCCAAATGTGCTGCACAATGCCAAGATCTGGGAGGCTCTCAAGAGCTCAGATGCTGAGATCCAGAGAGTTTGGAACTCTCATGCTCTCCATGGGCCCCCTGAGCTGGAGTCTTACGTAGACATCACACCTCCAAACACACGGGTCGTGTTCTATGACCAACCCCGCTGATAAGAGCAGCTCTGTGTCTGTCCCTTGGGAAAAGAGGCAAACTGGGACATGGGAAGACAAATAAGACTGCCATGGAGAAAGGTCACTTTAGGAAAGCATGGCCCACATCTTGGTGCTTGGGGAAACTGTCTACTTTCTTCATTAGCCCTCCAGGGTCACTCTCCTTTGTGGACATCTTTGGGTGTTCTGATGTCTCCCAATCCATTTCCCTAAGCATGGGGGACCATGTGTGGTGTATGCTAAGAGCTTGCAATGTCCAGGGGTGTTGCTCATGCTGTGACCAGGCCAGTGGCCAAGGTGTTGAAGTACAGATGGGGAAACTGAGGTACACAGGTATAAGGTCACCTGCATGATGTCAGTTGAGGAAATCATTTGCTGAAGCTGGGACTTGAACCCAGGTCTCCTTGTTCCCTCAGAACACCTTTGCTCTTAACTAAGAAGTGGATTGTCTTTAGGAGACTTAAAGTCCGAACAAGACCTCCAGCTCTGAGGACCTCAGGTGGTTTTGAAGGATCAAGTAAAGGACTGCTTGTCTGAGAATGTTGACAACAGCCATGTGAGGAGGCTCAGCATTAACTTTATGCTGTTGGTCCTGTTAAAGGCACTTCTCAGACATCACTGAAATAATAAACAGCCCGATTCACTGACAAGGAAACTGAGGTTCATGGGGGCAGGGCCCCTGCCAGGAACGGCAGAGCCAGATAGAGACTTTCATTTGTTTGGCTGAAAGCTGGGCCCTTCTCGCTGCCTTACGTGGCCTGCCACACACATGGGGTGATGAAGTTGTGAGCGATTGCAACTCTTGAAAATAGTCTGTACAGCAATCATTTCAGAATATAGACGGCCTTATCTACCTGCAGTGGATGTGCCTGACCTCCACAAGAGCCTGGTATCCTTCCCTTTCTGGAATTCTCTACCTCTCTCTTCCCTCTTGCACTTGCTTCCTGAAAACACCAAAACCTTCTAATGAAATAAGACACCAGGCTTCACTACAAACAACAGCCCCTTCAATTGTCTTCTTTCCTTTGATATGTTTCCTTAATATTGCATCTTTGATTTCAAGACATTTCAACAACCCACCTAAATAATCTTAACATTTTCCCTGAACTAGAAAAATAAGAAAGAAAACCTACTGGGAAGGAAAGGAAAATTGTATGTTCTTTTGTTTAAATGAGTGTACAGATACAGAAAATCATTACAGATCTCTATGCAGCCTTGGTGATTTTCCATTGTGATATAGAAAGAGAAATGGATAAACTGGAGTTTGCAACCAATCTCAAGGGGTTTCTTTTCTATTGGGTGACCCATGAAAGGCTTCTGGGCACATAGCTATTTTTGAAAGAAAAAAGGAAATGCCGAGGGGTGGCCACCATTAGCAATAGCTCACCCAGATGCTAACTTATTCTGATGTTAGCTTGTGTTTATTTTATTTAATCTGATGTTTGGATGCAATTGTTGGCATTTTGTTTTTGACCTTAAACCAGTATAATTCATCTTGGGCATGCCAAGAGAGGCAAAGGACTATCAGAGATCAAGATACAGCCTATTTTCTTAAACTATGACCCAAGACATGTTCATTCAAGTGATTTGAGCAAGGTCATTTGGTGGGTAGGGAGGTGGTACTGCTTTGATCTTAACTCTCTTTGATCGTAATTCACCCCTAGGCTGCCTGGACTAGAAGCTTGTTTTCTCTCACCCAGGGCTTCCACCCAGAGGCCTGGATGTTTGGGAAAGAACCTGAGTCAAGTCCTAACTCATAAGTTCTAGATGCAAGATGTGCAGAGTCAGAATGAGAATCGCTTTCCTAAAATTCTGAACTATATAAGTTCAAGGAAGAGTAGACTGAGCACTGGATGGGGACTCAGTTAATGGAGTTCTCTTATAAACCCTAGGAAGAAGGTTGTTATGCCCATTTTACAGAAGAGGTACTGAGACGTGGAGAGTTGAACTGACTAGTCCAAGCAAGCAAGCAGTGGAGCCTTGGATTCAAGCACAGCTCCTTGCTGCAGAGCCTAGGATCTTAAGAACCAAGCACAGTGCATCTCCAGATCTCTGTGTGACTTCAGCTCAACCCCTTCCTTCTCTGGGCCCTAGTTTCCTCTTCTCTAAAATAAGTGAGCTTGGCTGGATGACTTCTAGGACCCTTCCTAACATTGACTGCAGATGAAATGTGATCTTCCCAAAATCCAGCAGGCACCCAGACTTTAACAAGGAGTTTTGGTCAAGTTTCCTTTCCAGAGTGCAAGGAAAGAGAACTTAGTATAGATGTAGAGAAGTAGCACCTAGTAAGCGGCTTCTCCGTGTGTTACGGGTTTCACACGCGTACTTTATTCAATCTTCACTGTGTTCAGGAGGTAGGGACTATTGTCATTCCATTTTACAGATGTGGAAACTGAGGTTCAGAAAGGGCATGTGGCTTGTCTGGGGTCACACAGCTGGGGTGTGGTGGAGGCAGGATCAGTGCCCTGTTCCTCCCACAGCAAAGGGTGATGAGTGTCTGTGTCCAATTTAGAACATGAGTTCTGAGTGGCAGGGACCATGCCTTTGCCTTCTCTGTATCTCTAGGGGCCCGCACAGTCTGGCCCAACAGAGGTGGCCAATAAACCTTGTCAAATGAGTGAATGAGGCCAACACGACTGAGCATATTCATCTGCTGGGATAACTGCACGGGTCTCAGTTGGAAGGAAGAAAGAGGGTGTGGGAAGGGAGACTCTCAAAGAGTCTTCAGTTACCCCTTCAACACCTTCAAACCTAGAGGCCCACACTCCTTCACAAGCATTGAGCTCCAATAGGCAAAATGTCTTGCCAAAATGCTTCTATTCTTTCTACATAAATGCCTACTGAACCAGGAGGATGGTAACTTTATTCTTTTCTCCTGCTGCCTGTGATGCTGCCTGTGATGTAGTTAGAAAGCTTTCTCTTAAGTTTTACTTTTTTCTTTTACTGAAAAAGCTTTTTGGTATGTAAAAAAAATGTTTATAATGATTTTTTAAAAGCAAAATAAAACATTTACATTTTTAAAGGTTGGATCAGTGATGAGATTGGACTATCATCTTTCAATGCTTTGGAAAACAGCAAGGCAAAGTGGTGATCTGGGGCTAGCACACTTTTAGGAATGCTGGCACTGAAAGTGTACTTTAAAAAAAGAAAGGGAAGCAAAGCAAGACCTCACCTGGTAGGAGGCAGAACAAGTTGGAAAACCTTCCACTACCGCTGATGCCCACAAGAGGGCGTTGCAGGGTCATCACCCAAGATGCACCTCATCAGATGCAAATGACTAAAGAGCAGGCCCTGGATATGAACCATGACCCTGCCTGTCCCACAGTTTACAGTTTCTGTTAGGCTCTTTCTCCTCCCCTAACCTCACTAGGCTTGTTCTGCCAAGGGTTTCCACTCCTGGGCATTTCTGATTCTCTCCTTGCCTAGTCGGGCAAGACTGGCATTGTGTATGTGTGTGTGTGTGTGTGTGTCCAGAGCAGACGTAAACAGGCTGCCACAAGCTGGCAATTCATTCATGAAGATATGAATGCCATATGAATGGTACTACTGAAACTCCCATCAGTAGTACCCCCTTTTCAAAACTCTGGGTCCACAACAACCATATTAACCTGGTCAAAGTCATCCTGGTATTTCAGAGTAGGGGAGGGAAGACCCATGGACAGACAGCCTTGCGCTGTTTCTCCTGAAGAGAGTCACAGGAGGCCCTGAGGTGGGAAAGCAGGGGGCTCTCTTTATGACACTGAGAAGGAGGGGCAGGAGTCGACTTGGCTGGAACCCGTTCTAGGCACTTGGCATGTGTCTTCCCTTTTAGGGCTCACCACGGTCCTGGGAGGGAGGCATCCCTATCCCCGCTTTACAGAGGGGAACACTGAGGCTCAGAGAAGCCAGATCATCTGCCCAACATCACTCCCTTCCCCCACCAGCTCTTCAGGGACACATGGAGGCAAGATTTTAGTCCTGAAAGGGCCTGGGCCGCAGCGGCCCCACCACTGCCTCTAATGATGCACCGACAAGCCTGGGAGTGACTTTCCGGAGAAAGTGTAAAATGCAGGGGCAGGTTAGGGCTCAGGCTCCAGCCCCAGGAGGCCAAATGAGCCACTTCAGAATTCTGGCAGGCTGTGGGGAGGCCCAGCTCTGGTTCAAGTGTTCTGTGAGCCAGTGTGTGAAATCTTTTATGTTTTTTTCCCATTAATGTATTCTGTACTTACACTTCTTACTATAATTACTCTGTGGTAATTAACAAGGGAAAATAACACATCTGGGTCTATACTGCAACTCCAAACAGATGTACAAGATGCAGAGGCACGTGGAGGTCCTTTCAGTTATTTGACAAATACGTAGTGAGCACCGACCACGTACAAACGTTGTTGAGGTGCTGGGGGTCCACTGTTCAGCCAGCAGGGCAGGTCTCTGGCAGGAGGGCTAGTGGGTGGCAAATAGACTGTGGGTACACAAATATGTCAAAGACCTCAGTAAATGGTAAATGCTGTTAGGACAATAAAACAGGGTGGCATGTGGGCAGGATGGCCTCTCCCTGGAGGTGACATCTGAGCTGAGACCTGTGGAGATCTGGAGAGAAGCATGCCAGGCTGGGGGAGGGTAAGAGCCAGAGCCCCAGGGTGGGAATGAATTTACCATGTTTTGAGCAGGCCCAAAGGCCAGTGAGGCTGAAGCAGAGCCCTGTGGCTTTGAGGGGAGGAGGGGAACCAGAGAGGGGGTGGGCCAAACTCCTGTAGGGCTCTGGAGGCCACCAGGGAAGGCAGTTGGATGTTACTTGAAGCATAGTGGGAAGCCTATTGGGGGGAGGGGACTTTCAGTAGGGTCACAGCAGAATCTGATATTACATATTTCAAAAGGGCCCCTGGCTGCTCTGTTCATCTGTGGAGAATAATCTGTATGGGGAGGAAAAGAGAGGAAGAGGGGAGGCCAGTGGAGGCTGTAGCCTTGAGATACGCCAGGGGCTTTGACCTGGGTGGGAATGGTTGCACATGGAGAAGGCGAATTTGGTGCATATTTTGGAGTTAAAGCCTTGGGATTTGTTGATGGATTAAATGAGAGGTGAGAAAAAGAGGAATCAAGAGACATTTCCTTAAGGGAATGATTGCACTATAGTTAAGTCCCAGTCATCTGAGAGTTCATACATTCATTCATGCATACTTGCTCATTCATTTATTCCACAAAGACCAAGGGCAGCTATAGCCAGGCCCTGTGCTGAAGACTGGGGATAGAGCAGTGAGCAAAGGCGGGTGTGGTCCTGTCCTCAGACACGGCACAGCAGAGGTGACAAACATGACGGGTATGACACCAGAGGGTGTGCAGGGTGTTTGTGGCCAGAGTGGAGGGAACAAAGGGAAGGTGGGCCCGGAAAGGCTCAGCGTTCATCTTGGAGTGATGGGAAGCCACTCACAGGGCTTGAGCAGAGGAGTGCCCAGGACTCTGGTGGCTGGGTGGATACTGGACTGGACGTGCCTGGGGAGATGAGAGAAGGGGACAGACAGCCTGCAGATATGATTTGGGGTGCCCACAACTGGATTCGGGCCTGGAGTAAGTAAGCTTCAGTTTTGACTCTAGAATAATAAGGTGCTATAATATTTCTTACACCCAGAGTAAAAGTCATACTCACCGTACACATATGTATGCAATGGAAACTCTGGAAGGCTCCATCCATACCAAACCTTGGTGCTCTTTATCTCTGGGAGATTAGGGTGATTTTTCCTTTTCTTTTTGGTCTTTTGTGTTTTTGCATCCTCTGTTAAATGTGATAACACATCCTAATACATTAAAAAGAAAAACCTTCCCATGAAGACAGTGGCCCAATGATGTGGAAGTTTCTGTGCTCTCTCCTTCCTCTCATAATTGCAAAGGAGCCCACAGGAAGCCCCTGCCCTGTGGGCCTTGGAACTGGGCAGCTCTAACTCCCTGGAGGCTCCTGCAGCATGAAGCCCTGGGGCCTGGTTTGGAAGGCCCATGAGCAGAATCACCAGACAAGGCCCCACTCTGCCCCCAGCTGTGTGGGGGGCCTGAGACAGCTTTGGTTTGCAGTCACTGTGGGAGGCATTCCACATAGAAGGCCCCGCAGTACAAATGCCTGGAGTCAGGAGAGAGAAATTAGGGCACCTGAAAAGGGTTGAGGTGGCCGGAGCTGGATGTGGGGGAAAGGCTGGGAGAGGAGAGGGAGGCAGGTGCTGGGTCTGGTGGGCCTTACGGGAATGCAGACCTCCCGGAGGGCAGTGGGGAGATGTCACTGTTACTGTTATTCCTCTACACAGGGGAGGGAACCCGGAGACCCACTTAGCAGGGCTGGGGCTCAGCCAGGTGTCTGTGCAGACGAGGAATGCTCCGGGCCAGGTCAGGTCTGGGCTGCCATTCGCTCCCCTCCCCTCAGGCCGAGACACCCACAGAGGCTCACTGGGCTCCCAAGGCAGCCTGTGTAACTGCTGTGGACGGGCGGTGCGGAGAGGGGAGGTGGGAGAGGAGGGATGGGGGCCAGAGAGGAGGCGGAAGGGAAGGGACTTGGCCTTGCACCACCTCCCACTCCCTTGAGCCACCCGCGGAGGCCTTGAGGACGCAGGCCTCTCCCTCCTGCATCTCCGTTTCTTCTGAGCAGGATGGATTTGCACCAAAAGGCCTCGTCCAGCCCCTCGGTTGGTCTTTCCTTCTCCTCTCTCCCCTGCTTCCCAGTTTCGGGGATTTCTTGCTCTCTGAGTGTGTTAGGGGGTGGGTAGGCCGAGTGAGAAAGGCCCCTTGCGACACAGGTGGGGGTTCAGCGGTCGTTGCTCGGGTCTGGAGCCGCCCACACCAGGCGGATGGTCGCCTGCGGCATCTAGTAATTCCGGGCCGTGTCCTCGCCCCCACCCCCCTCTCCCGTCCCACCCCCAACCCTGCTGGCTCCTCTGGGCCCCGAGGGACCCACTACCCTTATCTTGGCTGCCCCGGGCTCCTTTAGGAACGCTCCCCAAGGGTCCTCGCTCTCGCCGCCGCGGGCGGGTGCCACTGGGGACGTCCCCAGGCTGCGCGGAGCCGAGCAGGCTGTGTGTGCTCCGGGGCACCGAGGCTCGCCAGCTGCACAGTCAGCGCTGCCCCGGAGCCGGCCCGCGGGCTGGGGGGCCAAGCGGGTGGGCGAGGCAGGGGGCGGGGAGGGGGCCGCGCGCTCCGAGCCCGACCCCCTGGGCGCTCGCGGTGCGGCTGGAATCCACATTTGCTTTACACCTGATTTACTGTTGACCTTGGTCCCTCACTGATCTGTTTCCTCCTTAAAAAACTATGGAGATCATAATCGTACTTAACCCAAGAAGCAGTGTTTGCCAGAACCACTTTGTAAACGCGGACTGTGTAGTTATACTGGGAGGTGGGGCTCACTTTGTAGTCTTTTTGTGCGCTATGCTTAAAATGACAGATTTGGAATCAGGCCACATGGGTTCTAATCCCTGGGGCAAGTCACTAGATTTTCTGTGCCTGTTTCCTTTAGGTGATGTAGAGATGATGTTAGTAGCACCTGCTGCCGTTAGTTGAGAATTCAATGTCCTCACACGTGTGAAGTGCTTACAAGAGTGACCAGGTACAAGAAGTCCGTTAAGCAGTAGCTACTGTTATCGTCACCCCATCTTGCAGGTGGGGATACTGAAGCCCAGATTGATGTGCCTTTCCTCAGGGGGCACAGCTGATAACTGGCTCTCTCTGCAGCTCCTGCATGGTGTCAAGTTCACTGGGATTGCCCGTGTGCACTCCCTCCTCCTCTCCAGGCCGTCCTCTAAGGCCGAGGGGGAGCCAGCAGGAGAGGCAAGGATGCCCCGTGGTGCGCCAGCTCTGATCAGGCTCTGGAGCCAGTTTAAAACTCCTGCCCTATTGAGGCCTTGACCTAGACGTTGCCCTTTTGGTTGACTGCGGGGGCAGTGGGCAGAACCCTGGGTTCCGGACTGTCTCTGGAAGCTCCTGCTGGCTCTGTCCAGTGGTGAAAGATCCCAGTCTATGGAGACAGACAGATCTGGGTTTGAATTGTCTCTGCAACTTATGCTGTCCTTGAGAAAATACTTCACCTCTCAGAGTCCCATTTTCTTACCTGTAAAATAGGAACTCGTGAGGTAATGGCAAGGCTCTGAGATAATCGTGCAAGGCCTGCCCATTGTGCCTGACTGGCACCTGGCATTAACATTATTATCATTGCAAGCAACTTGCTGTGTGGACTTGTGCATGTCTCCTACCTTCTCTGAGCTTTGTTTTCCCCAGCCTGGTAATGAGACAGCTGTTCAGATGATCTTTAAATGCTGCAGCTGATGTAAACTTCTGTGGTTCTTACAGAGGAGGGAAGATGCTACTCATGTCATCTCAGCACTTCCACAACTTGTACACACCTAGAGCTTTCTGAGAAACCGGAGCTCTGCTCTAGAGCTTTCTCTGGCTGCAGGAGCAAACTTGGCATGCCTATGGGGAAGGCCAGAAAAGTCAGGGAGTTAATGCCCCAGGAGCAGCCTTCAACCACTGATGGATGAGAGCTGGTGGACAAATACACAGCTTCCTTACTCCCAGGTGGGGCAACTCAGAGGGCTTTCTATATTCTACCTCTCACAGCCCACCTGGAGGGAGCCTCACTTGCCCACATTGGTAACCTTCTCATGAATGCCCCCAAACTGGCTTCCTTCCCCCTCCTCTCCACCCCATAGTATTATTTCCTGGGACCACTACTAAATAACCATGCACTCTGGAGCTTGGTGTCTTGCCTCAGTGGTCCTGGCAGTGTGGCCATTATCCTGCACCAGAGGCTCTGGGGGGTGGGCTACAAGCATGGGTGGAAACTAAATCTCTCTTCCTTGACGGTCAAATCCAAAGGTCAGCTGCTCTGGGAGCTCTTGGTGCCAGACCTGGATCTTAAAAAACTCTTGAAATGTGTCCTGAATGAATGATCTGGGAATGCCGAGTGCAGGAATGAATGAATGAATGAATGTGCATTTGCCCACAGAGCTCCTTCCACATTGCTGCAATCTCCAGGCTTATGACAAGGCTTGGCAGCATTCCAGCAGGAAGCCTAAGTAGCATGAATAAGAAAATCATGATCCAAAGTCAAAGCATTAATAAGAATCTAGACATCATGAGTCCGTCCCTCTAGGTCACAAAGTACCTTAACATCCATGTTCTTACTTGATATTTCCAACAAAAAACATGACCAGGAAGGTTTTATTATAATTCTTATGATTATGATTTATATCATCATTACTATTTATATCATTTTACTGTGGGGTGTGGCCACTCCCCACTCCTGGGCCCCTGGCAGACATGAGTAATCAACCAGGGTGTTTCTCACTGACTAAGCCTCTGGGTGTCCTCGGATTCCTTCTCCATCTAGAACTGTAGGCAGGAATTGCCAACCAACTGAAGCTGGCATGAAAGCTGAAACTCATTTTGCTTTCCTGGCTGATAACTTTCCTAACAACAATAAATTTGTTTTAAATTGAAAAAGGCTCAAGGAGGAAGAGGAAGCTAGGCTTAGGGCCTGGGTTTCCCGATGCCCACCTAGTCCGGTGCTCTACATGTAGACATCAATTAGAAGCCTGCTTCATTGAATGACGTTGAAAGCCCTCATTTCTCTGACTAAATGAGACAGCCCCAGACACTGTGACATGCACACACACACACATACGTACACACATATATACACACACATTCTTCCATGGCCAACTTCTCTTGAAAGTTAGAGGAAATAAAAAAATCATGGAGTCGTGTTGGCAAGGAGATCAGGCGAGACTGAGTTTGGGGATGAGCCAGTCACTACAGCCAGGTGCGCCAGTTTCCTAAACCAAGCCACGGGGCCACCTACTGCAAGGAGACCCTGCATTTTAATGAATTAATCGCTGATAACAAAGACCCAAATTTCCTTTTATCTCTAAACAGGGGCATGTTTTTGATTAGCAAATTGGAAATTTTCATTGTCATCACTACAAAAGCGTGAGTTTTCTCTTGATTTGTCATTTCCCAGACACAGTGTTCCTTATAGAGCCCAAGAGAGCTGTGGGAAGCTTCTAGTTCTGTCTGGGGGGAGGCGAAAGGCGTTGCTGGAACAACCTAGAGTGGAGGCCTGGAACATGCCATGTGACCTCCCTGAGCCTTGGTCTCTTCAAATGGAGACTACACATGCCTGTCCCTATGTAGTGCAGGGGGACAGTTATCACTGAGTAACTTTGGGCAAATGACTTTGCCTCTCTGGCCACAGTTTTCCTGTTTAGAAAAAGGAAATAAGGGCATTTTCTTTAACAAGCTCTTGGGTGTATTATACTCAATGTATATTCAAAAGCAGAACCTGGGAAGCAGAGACTAGAACTGAATCAACCGTCCAATACAGTTGTCACCCCATGTGGCCACTGAGCACATGAAATATTGTTAATATACTGAAGTGCCATATTTAAATTTTTATTTCATTTAAATCAATTTAAACTTAAAAAGCCACATGTGGCTTGTGGGGACTAGGGTGGACTTGGCAGATTTAAACACAAGCGGCAATGATATCAGTTAGGAAGTGAATTTCTCTTTCACCTTCCACCAAAGTCAGTACTTTGCAACTAGCAGTCACTGTTGCCCAGCTGGACGAGTTCAGAAGCCAGCTTAGTTACCAGGAGCTTTAGAGACTGTTCAAGCCAAGTTTACACAGAAAAACTGAGACCCAGAGGGGGTTGCATGGATTGCCCAATGAAACATGACCCAGGTCTCCTAATTCCTGGTGGAGTGCCATCTCCACCAGCAGGGAGGGGACCCCCCAACCATGGTAGGCTAATTGAGTCCCCTTCTCCCTGAGGACCGGGTCAGAGGTGACCCGCAAGGTGGTCTCAGGCACAGACCATTCTGTTTACTGCTGAAGTTCTGGAGTGCTGATTTCCGGTAGAAGAGGCCCTGTGAGCCAGAGGAACCCCCCCATTCCGCACCCTCCCCACCCCCACCCCCGTCCCCCCGCCCGGGCTAAGGGAAAAGCTCTGAATTTGATCTCCTCTTAGAGCCTCATGGAGGTCCTTGGGGTGGGTCTGGTTCAGTAAGGTCCCAACAAAAGCACTTGGTAGGAGGTAATGAAGATGAAGGGAGAACTTTCAGCAGAGCCCAACAGAGAAATAGATGAACTGAGATATTATCTTATTAAAACTGAAGGCAGAAATAGCCCATCTAAAAGCAGAGCCATTTACAGTGAGGGGATTGCCCATAAAAAATCATCATGTGGATTATCTCATCTAAGAGGGTTTTAGTAATTCATGCAAGGCACTGCTTGGGTACTATCAGAGCACTTTCTGCCACTTTCTACCGTCAAGCTAGCATGGAGACATAGACCTTGCTGGGTAAAAAATGCATCATGTTCCACCAGGGACAGCCTGGCTGCCATTCCCCAGGGAATGGTAGGAGAGGGCCTAGACACCAGAAGCTGTGCTTGAGGGCCGCCGCTGAGTCCCTGTGCGGTTCTGGACACCTTGCCTCACCTCCTTGGACCTCAGTCTGCCATCTGTAAACACAGTAAGATGCAGGAGAGCCCTTCAGCCAATACCCATGATCTCAGCTCCCATTGCGGCCCCTAACACCTGCTCCAGGGCTCCCGGTTCATGGAACTACCCACGTTCCTGAATATGCCATGTGGTTTCACTACTCAGGGCTCAATACCAGCTCATATTACCCTGTTTGTTTTCTTGGTTATTGTCTGTTTCCTCTGTTGGATGTCAGCCATTTAAGGACAGGAGTTTGCCTCTCTGCTTACCGACGTATTGAGGTATACCCAGCCCTGGATCAGCAGCTGGCAACAGTAGCTGCTCAGTTAATATCTGCTGAGTGCTCAGAATGGGTCATTAGACCAGAACGTAAGAGTTAAAACTATAAAGCTTTTAGAAGAAAACATAGTGGTACATTTTTGTGACCTTGGGTTAGGTAATGGTTTCTTAGCCATGACACCAAGAGCACACACGACAGAAGAAGAATAGATTAATGAGATTACACCAAAGTCAACATTTTTGTGCTTCAAAGGACACTGTCGTTTGGAAAGTAAAAAGTCCATAGAATGGGAGAAAATACTTGCAAATCATATATCTGATAAGGCTTTAATACTTAGAAACATATAAAGAACCCTTATAACTCAACAACAGAAAGACAAATAATTGTAAAAATGGGCAAAGAATTTGAAGAGACAATTCTCCAAAGAAGATATACAAAAGGCCCTCAACACACTCAGAGATGCTCGCCACCATTAGTTATCAGAGACCCTCCTCAAACACCTCAAATGTTCAAACGCCAGAATGAAGTCTTAGTTCCTTAGTCTGGAGGTCAAGGTCCCCTGTGACCTGGCTCTCATGACAGTTCACCTCCCACTGTTCTTCCTCAGTCCCTGCAGGTTAAAGACCTGCTGTCCACACCCTTGCCTGACCATCTGTCCTCCTGCTGTGCCTCTGCCCCAGGGCCCTGTCGGAGCCTGTCCCTATCTCCTCATCCTACCATGGCAGCTCTTAGCTTTCCTTTTTCTAAAACCTCCAGTGTTTCCCTGAGGGCTTTCTGGTGCTGCAGGGCCCACTACGTGCCGGGACGGACAACAAGCTTGCTGAACATTCGTGTGCTCCCCTCCTCAATCAACCAGGAAGAGATGATGTTTAAATAGCCCAATGCCCTTGCGCTTTTGTGGGATGCAAGTGTGTCTGTGGATGGCACTGCTTCCAGAGCCCACCGGTGTAGTAAGTGGATTAGGCTCCGGTTACCAACAGGGTGAATGTGCTTGACGACACCCCCTTTCCTGGCTGCCTTCCCCTCTTACTGCCCACTTCCCAACAGTACCTCCTTTCCCCTCCCAAGTAAGCTATTTGAGTGCAAATCCTTACCTTAGGGAACCCATACCAAGGCCGCTCCCCACATGCCACCCTTTCTCCTCAGCCAGCTCCACACTCTGGACCCTCCTAGCCCAGCTCTAATGGTGGCCCCATTCAGGGGAGGAACAGTGGCTCAGACGGAGCGCCAGACACCATTCTAAGCACTTCATGTACTGAGTCTCTAATCCTCACAACCCATGACGAGGGACCTATTATTCCTATCAGATGAGGAAACTGAGGCCCAGAAGGGCTAAGCGACGTGTCTCAAGGCCTAGAATGCAGAGGAGTGAGAACGCTGTGGAGAAAACATCTGAGTGTGTGGGCATGAAACTAGGGTGAACATGCAGATTGCCTAGTGCTCATGTCTGCCTCCTGCCCTGCCTCGTTCCTTAGTCACTTCTCACTTTGTGGGCTCGGACCAGCTCTATCGGGTGCAGCATAAAGGCCCTGCTCGGGGCCCGATGAGTATCAGATGTATTAGGGTTCGAGAGCATTCGTGAACGACGCCCAGACCAAGTCGCTTTTCACATTGTGCCTTCTTTCTTTCATGGCTCTGCTCACAAGCTGCACTTATTTTTATTTTGCTTTGTTGATTTGTTTCCTTCTGCCTGCTCCACATGACAATGAGGCACAGGCGAGCGGTGATTTTGCTGTGTCCTTAGTACCTACTGCAGCGCCTGGCCAACAGTAGTTGTTCAAATACAGGTTAACAAATGAATGACCTAATGAATAGTCAGAGGGAACCGGAGCCTTGGCAGGAGTGTGAGCTCTGGGCAGGATCATCTCTGCGACCGGTGCATCCTCCTAGGATATGCCTCAGATTCAGTTGCTACCTTGCCCACGTCACATGTAAATTAGGCAGTTTCCAAATGGGAGCTTTCTGTCCAGAATTTGCTGTCTGGAAGGTGCCCCCAGATTTCAGCTTTGTCAGTCCAGGGACCAGACTTCCAAGTTCCCAGTTGAAAACAACAGCTGTGAATACTAAATGATATGCAGGCACTGAGAGAGTCTTCGATTGGTAGACCGCGTATAAATTTCAATAATAATGGGGATGCATTCATCAGACCTATCAATCATTACCCCTTACGCTGCTAAGACATTTCTCAATGTCAGACACTTGCCTCGCAGACATATTCTCCGGAATCCAACTGCATGACCGAAGGCCTGTAGCCCCACTGTGGGCAATCCCCTCTCCCTCCCAGGCCTCAGTCTCTCTTTCTACCAGGGAGGGAGACTGGGAGTGGATAGGCCTGCTCTGACTGTTCGGAGTACCAAGATGGTCCATGATGAAACATCACTTCTTTGCCCCCTGTTCCTCTGCTGCCCGCACGAATGCCTGGGTGTCTTCTATGTCTCCCCTCTCCTAAAATGCCTGCAGTGGTTCCCTTCTGTTTGGAGAACGAAGCTCCACCTCATTGCAGGGCATTTGAGAACGGGTTCGGTCTGGTCGCCAAATCCCTTTTCACCTGCTCTGTGTAGGAGCCCCTGTCGTGCCTCTCTCACCTCTTCTGCCTCTGCTCCTGCCCCCCCCTGGTCCTCACTCATCCCTCCCCGCCTTCACCCCTCCCCATCTTGTTCATCTGAGTGCCTGGGAAAGTGCCCATGACTCAGTCTGTGCTCCAAATGGTTGTGCTTTGTCTTCCTGCTTAGGAGACTGAGGAAGGCTTCAGGGACAAGGTGACATTTAAGTTGTTTCATGATGGTCAATGTGGAGGATTTAGACAGGAAGACACTATGATGGCAGGAGAGAAAGAGGGCATTTCAGGTTGTGGACACGGCAGACCAGAGTGACTTGTGTGTGAAAGGGTGGGGTGAAGGGTGGGGGTCAGGGAGGGGGGAATCTCATGATTTGGCATTTTAGAAATACATCCCATTAGTCCTCACAAGACTGGATAAATGGTGGCCTTATGGACACCGATGAGATTTCATAGAGATATTCACTGGTCACCTGTTCTGTGCCAGACTCTTGGCCAGGAACTGGGGATGGGACTTAAAAGACACATTTAAAAAATGACCTCTAGTAAAAAACCGAACTGTGTGTAAGAAGGATGGGAACTAACATTTGCTGAGCACCTGCCATGTGCTGGGCACTTTGCATTCACACCTCTTGAGGTGGATCGTGTTTCCAAAGATACTGCAACAGTATTCCATCCCACATGCTCTTCTGCAATGTGACCATCCCAGTTGATGGCAGAGCAGGATTCATGCCCAGGCCTCTGTGACCCAAAGACTCTGCCAGTCCCCCCAGTCCTAGTACCCTGGGGTGGGGAGCAGAGGATGAAAGGCTTTCCCACTGGGGTGGGCAGCTGGGGGAAGGGGGGTAGTTTTCCCACTACCCTTTATACCTCTCACGTTTTGAATCTATAACCTATCCAAAATGAACAAATAAAGGTAACACTTTTATTTGAAAGAAGAATAATTGTGGTGTGTGTGCATGTTAGGGTGGGAGCAAATGAAATTAGAGGCTGCTTCACAGAAGCACTGGGGTTTGGCTTACCATGGGTGGCTCCACCCCTGGCGGCCACTGGAGGCACCTGCCGAGTTTTACACACTGCCTGATGCCCGGAGCGGCTGGTGTAATTGGCCTGGGTGTGGCGCAGGCCTCAGGATTTTTTAAAAAGCTCCCTAGGTGGTTCGAATGTTCAGCCCAGGTTGAGAGATGCAAGCTTAGATGGAGGACAGGATTCTGCTAGGCAGTGAAAGGCTGGGGAGGGGTGAACCGCTGTACCAAGTAGATGATTTGTGTAGAAGAAAATGAGAAAGAACCGCTTTGGGGGCGTAGATGCTTAAACAAACAGAGCAAAATGGAACAAAGGAAACTGAAGTGACCCTGCCTTCAGCACCCTGGTGTGTGTGACCACCGAAGTCAGTTCACAGAAATGCTCAACCTTCATGGCCAAACTGATCCATCTCAGAGGGAATTAGTTTGAAGGATGGTTAATAATTAGGCTTGGTTATGGGGAGAAATGGTAAGCAGGGCAAATCCATCACCACAGGGACCACCTTTCCTGGGTCCTGCTCTGCCAGGATCCTCAACCCACAGGCAGCCATGACCCGGGTTCCCTCGGAGGCAGCTCTGTGTACTGATATGGGAAGATGTACATACATGTGGTAAAGAAGGCGACCGCAGGGCAAGATGGGTAATAAAAAGCCACTACTGCACATAGTGTTTGGGGACAGCAGTGGGGAGGGAGGTCAACGACAGCCAACAATTTCTTCCATGAACCACTTTTGGCAACATATCAATTTGGGTTTCCAGAATAATTGAGGTTACTTTTGGATGACAACAAGGGAGGGGTGGCACCAAGAGGCCTATGAGACCCTAAACTTACGTCTTTAGGTTTTGAGATCATAATAAATAGTAATAATAATAGCCAGCATGGATATTGTGCTTCCTGCGTGCCCGGCACTGTTCTAAGTTATCCACATGCATTAATCCAGGCAGACTCGGGTTCAAATCCCAGCTTTGCCCCCTTGCTAGCTCTGTGTCTCACGTGTCCTGTCAGTAAATAAGGACACTGCTTTGGAGGAGGTGACTTTGGTGAGGGGCCTGCTTCATGCACACAGTGGCTCTCCACAATTCACTGCCACCCTAGGGGTCACTTCCTTTCACTAACCCTTGTAATGGGAACTCAAAGTTTAAGGTCAGCCTATTTCCCAGCTTCCTCTCTTTAAAGCTTTGCTATCAGCTTTCTTAAGATTTTTATATGGTTTGGTTTCAACTTTTCTACTCTTGACCTCTTAGGCAACTCTCTGGGCCTTGAAGTCATTTGGCATCAATTTTATTACTTCCCAGGATAAATTGTCCAGCTCTCCATGACCCACTGAGGCCTCTGGCTGCATGTGACATTTTAAATACTAACTTTGGTGTTCTTGTTTTAAAGGAAGGAGGAATTAAGTTTAAGCCGTGGTTGTTTAGAAATACATAAAACATGAGCTGGGCTTTTAATGGAGAAGTCACCTTCTCATAACCTCTGCTAGGCTCGGCTGGGACAGGCAGATTGAATCCTCTCCCTTTTTCAAAATCAAGAGCAGTATTGGTTTACTCTTTTTTTTATAATTTATTTTGGTATCATTAACCTACATTTACATGTGCAATATTATGGTTATTAAACTACCCCCTTCATCAGGTCCCCCCCACCAACCCCATTACAGTCACTGTCCATCGTAGTGAGATGCTATAGAGTCATTACTTGTCTTCTCTGAGTTGTACAGCCCTCCCCGTGCCCCCCCCCCAACATTACATCTGCTAATTGTAATGCCCCTTTTTCCCTCTTATCCCTCCCTTCCCACCCATTTTCCCCAGTCCCTTTCCCTTTGGTAACTATTAGTCCGTTCTTAGGTTCTGTGAGTCTGCTGCTGTTTTGTTCCTTCAGTATTTTTTTTTTGTTCTTATACTCTACATATGAGTGATATCATTTAATACTTGTCTTTTTCGGCTTGGCTTATTTCACTGAGCATAATACCCTCTAGCTCCATCCATGTTGTTGCAAATGGTAGGATTTGTTTTCTTTTTATGGCTGAATAATATTCCATTGTGTATATGTACCAAATCTTCTTTATCCATTCATCTACTGATGGACACTTAGGTTGCTTCCATTTCTTGGCTATTGTAAATAGTGCTGCGATAAACATAGGGGTGCATCTGTCCTTTTCAAATTGGGCTGCTGCATTCTTAGGGTAAATTCCTAGGAGTGGAATTCCTGGGTCAAATGGTATTTCTATTTTGAGTTTTTTGAGGAACTTCCATACTGCTTTCCACAATGATTGAACTAATTTGCAGTCCCACCAGCAGTGTAGGAGTGTTCCTTTTTCTCCACATCCTCTCCAACATTTGTTGTTGTTTGTGTTTTGGATGTTGGCCATCCTCACTGGTGTGAGGTGACATCTCATTTGGTTTTAATCTGCATTTCTCTGATGATTAGCGATGTGGAGCATCTTTTCACGTGCCTGTTGGCCATCTGAATTTCTTCTTTGGAGAAGTGTCTATTCATGTCCTCTGCCCATTTCTTAACTGGATTATTTGCTTTTTGTTTGTTGAGGTGCGTGAGTTCTTTATATATTTTGGATGTCAACCACTTATCAGATATGTCATTTATGAATATATTCTCCTATACTGTAGGATGTCTTTTTGTTCTACTGATGGTGTATTGGTTTACTCTTAACCAAGATGACCTTGGGCCCATTCTTGTTGCCGAAAAACTGCAGTAGGTGCTTGAATGCAAAATGGAGAAATGGCCAAGCCTGTGATATGGGATCATCTTACTAGAGCAAATGAATACTCTCCAGGTAAAGTGGCTTTTCCTCAGGGAAGTGTCCTTAGAAAGGAAGGAACCTGGAGGTGTGGAATTTCAGGGATCTGGGGCATCCTTGAAGGCAGAAACCTCCCCCACATGTTTGTGTATCTGGCACTGGGTTGACCACAGGAGGAATTGGGGGCCTAGATGAATTTGGATTATCCCAAATTCATGATTAACCCAATCTGTTTCAGAAGATTCTCCAAAAGTAGATCCTCTGGGGGACACAGACCATCCAGCTGTTTAGAAACAAGCACTAAAATTCTGTTTGGACAAAACAGGGTGGGACACGAGATCAGTGTTGGAGTATAGACCCCAGGCCAGGCTGCCTGGCTGTGTGAGCCTGGGCAAGTCATTTAAATCCTCTGTGTCTCATCTGTATAAAGGGAATAGAAACCATCATCCCTCTATCTTAGAGAATTGTTGTGAAGATCAAATGAGTTAATTAAAAAAAAAATTAAAGGAAATCTCTAAGATTTAAAAAACAAAGCCAAGGCCTAGCAAACCTCATGCTAGGGATCCTACCTCGAGGTGACTTATTGCTGTTGAATCTCACTCACAAGTGACCCTTTAGCAGATCAGGGCATAGTAACTCAAATTCTCCAACCTATAAGACCTTTATTTTGGTAGGAAATCCTAAAATCACTGCCTCCCCTCTAAGCATCGTGGAGAACTTGATGGCCTCGACCATCACTGTGTCATTTGTGGGCAGGGAGAGATTCTCTGGCAACCAAGATGTCCCCTTCACCTGCTCACGGATGCTGGAAACCCCACTCAATGCCCCGGCCTCTCCTTCCACCATTCAAGCATGCTTAAAGCATTCCCACAGCAGACAAGGACTACTTACTGTGAGTTCTCGCAGAACATTATTCTTCTGCTCCCTCACTTCACTCCACTTGTATTTACTTCTTCAGTGTCTGCCTTCCCTGTTAGGCTGTGTAGGGTTAATTTGATGTGTCAACCTGACTGGGCTATGGGGTGCCCAGATACTTGGTCAAATACTATTCTGGGTGTGTCTTTGAGGATGTCTCTGAATAGCAAAACACCTGAATTGATAAATTCAGTAAAGCAGATTGCCCTGCCAATATGGGTGGGCCTCATTCAATCTGTTGAAGGACCAATTAGAACAAAAAGACCAACCCCTCGACTCTTCTTGATTAAGAGGGGGCTCCCCCCACAAGACTGCTTGAGCTGGGACATGGGTTCTTTTTCCTGCCTTTTGTCTTAAAGTAAAACATCAGCTCTTCTAAGGTCTGGAGCCTGCAGGCTTTTGGACTCCAACGTACACCACTAGCGCTCCTCGGTCTTCAGCTTATAGACCATAAGTCTCCAACTCCTTAGAATAATAATTATATATATATATTCTGTATATATCATATATATATGTAATTATATACATACATATATATTCTATTGGTCAGGAGAACCCTAATACAGGCTGTGTATTCAATGAGAATGTGGGGTTGGGGAGAAATCACTCTGTACCTCAGTTTCCCCATCCTAGAGTTTAGTGAAGGGCTGGCCAAATCAATATTTGCTGAAGGAGGGAATACTGGAGTGAGAAGGGGCCCCTGTGCCATACCCCTGAACCCTCAGCCCTTCCAAAGCCCTTAGGGCGGCATCCGCAGGACCTGTGAAGTTGGGGACTGTGACCTTTGGATCTTTCTTTGCCTTCCTTTCAGCATCCTTCTCTCTGCTCTGGTGGACTCTTGGGCTCCCAGGTCCCCAGTCTATTCTCTGCTTGGGATCCATTCCACACACGAATCCACACTAATGGGTGAGTGATGAGAAATATGCCTTCAAGGGATGAAAAGCTAATGGTAGATATAAAGCATTTCCCCTGGTGCTTGTCATGTGGCCAGAACTCAGCTGTTATTTGTGATTATCAAGTCACACAGGTATCCTCAGAGAAAGGTATTAGCCCCATTTTATAGAAGTAGCTGCTGAAGCTCAGAGGAGTAGAGAGGCTTGGCCAGGGTAGAGCTGGGATTTGAACCACCATCTGTGGGACTCTAAGCCCCATGCTTTTCCCAAAGAGCTCTTATGGTGATTGGGTCATTGTTCCCATAAGAGCTCCCATCAGTCCTCCTTTAATAGAATTATCCATCCTCATACCTGCATGGTTTTGTGGTGGGCAGGGGGCACCTTCCCAGCCCCAACTTTGGGTGTGGCCATGTAAATTGGTTTGGCCAATGGATTAGCAGATGGGTGGCAGATGTGAGATTTGCAGAGGCCTTAAATGTGCTGGCCTGGTCTGGCCTCTTGTACTCCTCTGCCACACCGTGAGAAGAATACACACATAACAGTGGCTGATCCAAGGAGAAGACTGAATGCAATTCAATACCTGCAGCCAAGCCAGGCCAGCCTGAAACCTGGAGCCCAGCCATGCCAGTCAATCTACACACTTGGGCACAAGAAAAGTGAATGCCTATTGTTGTACCACTGGGTTTTGGAGGGGTTTGTTGTGAGGCGTTAGTGCAGCAATCACTGACTAGCACACTTCCCTAAGTGAGTTTCTTTCAAAATGGCTCAAGTGGAGGGGAAATGGTGTTACATGAATTTCCTAGAGGGACATGAAAGAAATGTTGAACCCCAAATGGTGAACCCCAAAAGAAATGTCGAACCCCAAATTGTGAGGCAAAAGAATGACTCAACAATCTTGCTGGCAAATCAATGAGTTTTACGAAGGGGTTACTCACAAGTGGTGAGCAACATTCTGGCAGCTGCTCTACTGAAGTTGTTACCCCCCTGTCACTAGGCTAGCTTTCACTGGGGGATGGAAAGAGGGTGCTACCTTCAGGAGCACGAATCACTATGTGTAGAAAAGCAGGCAATCGTGGAGGTCCTTCTTATCTCAGTGTTTCCCTTCAGACACAAAGCAGTCTGCCTTCTCTGTGCCTTGCCCTGGCATTAGAGGAACAGCAGGACCTCCTCCCTGTTCCTGGAGCTGCAGTCCAGGAGGGCAGCCCAGAAACTTGTTCTAAAATGGCATCTTTAAACAAAGTGGCTTTGCTTTGGTTAGGTTTTGGAGGATCACCTATTTTACACATGGAGAGAACCACAGTGTTTGGGCCTCTGGAAACAGTGACTTACTGGTTCCCAGATGCCCTTTTATCCTTGCCAAACAGGAAACTTTCCAGCTCTCTTGCAGTGGTCAGGCCCACGTAACCATTTCCGGCTTATGCAACGTGAGTGGACGTGCAGTGTGGCACTTTCAAGTGGCAGCAGTGTAATTCCAGAGAAATTCCTTGGTTTCTCTCTTCCTCTGCCACAGGGGTCATGGAGTGGGCCACAGGCTGAGATGTGAGCCACAAGATCAAAGTAGCCTGTACTATGGAGTCACTTCACTGGGACCACAGTGGATTTTCATGAGCAAGAAATAAACTTTTGTGTGTTAAGGCACAGAGATTAGGGGTTGTTTGTTACTGTGTGATGCAACATGCTGACTAATACACTGAGATCCCAGGACTATGAAAGAAGCTGCAACTGCTCAGAACCCTAATTCCAGTTCTCCCCAGTGAGTGAGAAAGGCTCTGCCATGAGCTTGCTCCAAGACCAGGGAAAATCCCTCACCCCTATTCCTCAACTTGCTCAGAGGCCACATGGGGGGTGGTGTCCACTGGCCTCTCCCTAGGACAATGAGCTGGTGGGCCCCTGGTCTGCTGCTTGCCCTCAGGTAATGTGAATATATTCAGTGGGAACTCTCACACTTGGAAGGACCTCGATGTTGCTCCAGGTGTGGGAGGTGTGACTTCACTGGTGTTCATGAGGTCTCTATGCAGGGAGCCAAGATCTGTGGGCTCACTGCAACACTTGACAAACTTGTAAATATTTATTTGGAGTTTACACAGCCTGACCTTTACACGAAATCTGCACTGCAAAGCCAAGGCCAGGGAAAATGGCTCTTGAAGCAGGAAAGTGCGGCCTGAGCCTGGCTGGCACCGCCCCTCCTGCACTTTCAGTTCTCTTATTTGTTAAATGGAATGGTGGTGTCTGCCCTGCTGACTCTGGGGCCATGTCACACATCAACAGAGGGAATGGACTTGAGGGTGCTCTGTGAACTGTGAAGTACCAAGTGTCAGATTCTTAGAAATGAGCACAGACTACTTTCTGTCCTCTCATTGTTAGGGATCCAAGGAAAGAGACGACCCACCACCCGAGGCAGGAGTGTGAGCTATGGGGTGCAGAGGGAGAGAGAATTATCTGCAGGTGATTGGGGAGGGCCTAACGGAGGAGGGGTAGTTGTACTGGATTTTGAGGGGCAGGTACAATGTCAACAGGAAAGCTGGAGACAGCCCGAGGGAGTGCATGTATGTATGATGTGTGTGGGGACCAGCAAGGAGGTTGGCTATTGTCCTGGCCTCTGCTGCTGGAATGCTCTGTAGGAGTTAAGAGCAGACACTCTGGGTAGACCAACCTGGGCTTAAATCTTGGTACCATAGCCTCTTGCTCTGTGACTCTGGGTAAGTCACTTCACTTCTTTGATCTCTGTTTACTTGTAAAATTGGGCTAATAATACCTGCCTTAAAGGATACAACCATGTGCCTCAGTACTTTGTCACGTGGTTCACACCTCAGGAAAGGTAGCTAATGACAGCCTGGACCAGGAGACTAGACTGACACAGGATAGGAGAAGCTGGTATCTCCAGTTGGTAGTAGCCCCTTTGCGTAGCTGGTCAACTCTATGTTGAACCCCAGAAAGATCATGGCTTCTGTAATCAGAGGGTTCTGGGTTTGGGTCTCAGCTCTGCTGCTTGCTACTTGTGTGACTTTGTTCTAAAACCTCTTAGAGCCTGTGTTCTTTCATCCTAAATGGATGTATGTTAGAATCTTAGTTGCAAGAACTGGATAGCCCAGTGCCATTTGAGAAGAGGAGGTTTATTGTAAGGAGAGATACACACAGACTGAGAGGGCATTGGGATCTGAAGAGGCTCCAAGGATGAGCCCCTTGGGCCGCTGTCTTAGGGGGCCAGCCTCTGAGTGTGCCCTCGTGGACCCTGCCCAGAGGAACGCCCGGATCTGTTTCTCCCAGGGTTGTGGGAGGGGAGGCTTGGCTGTTGGGTAGGGCAGCCCCAGTGCAAGAGGATGTTGATTGCTCCCTCCTAAAGTGGGCTTGAGGACCCGAGGAGCCATAGACATAGCGACCAGCCGCCAGCCTGACTATGTAATGGTTGGGAGGGTCCAGATAGTCCAGCCCCCAAGGACAGAGGCTCATCACTCCCGAGAAAGCAAGATCAGCACTCCCGGTCCGGAGGAGACGTGGGACGTGCCCTCGGAAGCAGAGCCTGTGGGTCCCAAGGCGGAAGTGAGAACAAGTGGCTGGAAGCAGTGTGGACCACGGTGTGGCCACCAGACCCAGTGTTGAGCGGTCTAGACTTTAATCCCACCTCTGCCAGAGACCTGCTGTGTGGGCTTGCCTGGTCCCCTAACCTTTCCGTACCTCGCAGTCCCCCTAGCTGTAAAGTGGATGTGAGCACCCTTGCCTAACTTCCTCCTATGGCTCTTATTCAGGAGATGCATTTGGCTCTCCTGTCACTGACGAGATGCAATGGTATGAAAGCAGAGATCCAAATCCCCATTTTATAGAGAGGTAAACTCAGGGCAGAAGATGAACAATGCTTTTTAGAATATGTCACCTGAACCCATACCATCTATAGAGTCCTGGGCCAGACATAACAGTGGGCAAGGTGGTCCATCTACTGGCTCCACTGTAGCCAGAAGGATCTTTCTACCATGTACATTGGAGCCTGTCATTCCCCTGCCTGAAATCAGCAGGCTGGTAGAAACTTTCACATGGCCAAGTTAGCTATATTATCAAAAGCCTTAAAAAGACAGGTATGTAGGATATAGGTAAGAGGCCAGGTTCTGGATTCAGGCACCTCGGTGCTCAGAGCCCTCCTCCGATAGATAAGTGCCTGCAGCCTGATCCAGTCACATTGGTTCCCTGGCCCCAGTCATATTCCTCCCAAAATATTCCTGCTCCAATGGCTGCCTTGTAGAATTGTTGTTAAGTTTAAAAGACATAATCCAGAGTATGTGTCTGGCTTATGGTAAACGTTGAAAAACTCTGGATACTGTTAGCATTGTTATTGATGATATAACAAGGTGAAGCTACCTTAGAATCTTAACAGCGGGTTCCAAACCCCTCTTAGAGAAGGAAATGCTTCTTTGGGAAATGCCTATTAGGGAGGAGGAGAGCCTGTTGGGCATGGAATTGTCAGAGACGGAGGAGCTTCTCTCTTGGGGGCGCTAGAAGACTGTGGTGGCTTTGATTCTCAGGATTGGGAAAGGAGCTGCGGAGAGGAGAGAAGAGTAGGAGAAGGAAAGGTACACGGAGAGGGAGCGGCGCTGAGACAGTCAGGGTAAGGTGGGTGCAGCCCTGTGCTGGGGCACCTGGACCAGCAGTCCCCGTGGACAGGCCTCCTGCTTCACTTTTCTGTGGGCTCACCTGCCCTCAGCATAAGCCCCTTCTCTGTCCCCCACTTCCTGGATTTAGGAGAGTCTACTGTGGTCACCAGTGCTCAGTGGGGAGAGTGTGATGGGCGCGGGGGCTGGGACTCTAAGCAAGGACAGATCTCACAACTGGATAAGTGACGAGGATGGATCAGTGGAGGCAGCAGGGACCCTTGGAGCTCGCTGGCTCTTAAGTGGCCTCTGGGCTTGCACAGCTCCTTCCTCTCAGCCCCTTTTGGGAATGGCACCACGTTTGCCCTGAGGTGGGAGGGGTTACCCAGCTGACATTCGGGTTCCACTGGTATGTCTGCATCAATAGCGATAGTATCTGCATCATCAAATCCTTGAAGGTGCCAGGTACTGAGGCAGGAACTCTACACGCATCCCCCTACTTAATCCTCACAACTGTCCTGGAGGAAACCAACGTTCAGAGTTTAAGTAACTTGTCCAAGTTGGAGGGCTTGTCAGTGAGAGGAAGGGGCTCAGGGGGTAGCAAAATGACTCCAGAGCTGGTCATTTCAGCCACTGCAGTGCCCCAGAGCTGGTTCTCTGAGGATGAATGGACAATGTTACAAAAATAGAAAGCCAGAGACAGATGTGAGCATGTGATTGTGTACCTACCTATATAGACTTTTTAATGTGACAACTATCATTTCTATTGTTTCTGTGGGCAAGGGATGGGGTATGGCATAGACTACTGGCTATTGAGCTCATATTACACATTGAAATCCCAGATGCTTGTCACATTTAAGTATAAGCAAATAATAATGAGTGAGTAATCATTTGATCTTCATTGGGTAAGATCTTTCTAAATGTACTTGCAAAGACAAAAACCACGGAAGAAACAAGATCGATGTATTTAACACAATAAAAGTTTTAAAAATTTCATAAGGCAAGAATGCCTAAACAAAATTGAAAGTGTAACAGTGAAATGGCCAAAATAGTGTATGACCAAAAGCAAAAAGCCTTTGCAAATTAATAAGAATAAAGAAAAAACAAGGGATATGAAAAGGCAGTCCAAAAAACACAAGTGGCCAATAAGTGCATTAAAAATATTCACCTTTGCTAATACTAAAATAAATTCAGATTAAATTATCCACTTCTTCTCCCCCACAATAGCCCAAAATTAAATACTCGGTATTGGTGAGGGAAGGTGGAAATGGAAGCTTTCAGGCTGAGAGCAGATCACAAATACAACTGTTCCTGGGGGCAAATGAAAGATGATGTATCAAAAGTCCTAAAACCGTACCGACTTCTTTCCGCCAGCAATTCTATTACTACAACTTTCTCCTGAGGAAATAATCATGGAGGTCTTCAAATGTTCAGCAGCAAGAATACACATTGCAATTTTTTTCATGGTGACAAAATAAATGAAAACAAACTAAGTGCCTAATCATAGGTAACTGGTAATGTAAATTATGGAATATCCACATAACAGAATAAATCCTTGACTGCATTAAAATTGGCAGTGTAAATCTAGTATAGTAACAAAGAAAGATGTCCTAGTTTATTAGTTAGATAAATAAAGTGTATCACAAAATGGCGTTAAGTCTGAGCCCACTTGACAAAATTTTAGAAATCTGTATGTATACATTTGTAAAGGAAAAATCTAGAAAGTGTATATGAAAATATCTCTCTGGAAATGAGATTTCTGGTGACTTTGACTTTTTTGTTTGTTTTGTTGCTTATTATCATATTTTCCTCCAAAATAGCTCATTTTTCTATAAAAACATATGTAGACCAGTCAAAATAATAAATAAATGATTCTACAGGACGCAGACGTAGCACTGCTTCTGGGGAAACCCACAACTTTAAAACACTGTTATCATCAAAAAGAGAAAATAACCGACTTCATCTACTAGAAAAGGAAGAAAAACAATGCAAAGTACAATGGTAAGAATAATATAGTAATAAAGATTAATATTAAAGTAAATAAGTTAGAGAACAAAAAGACCCCCAGTGGAATTGATAAATGAAACCAAGAGCTAGCACTTGAAAAAGATTCATAAAAATATATAAACTTCTGGCAAGTCTAAAAAAGGAACACCTGAGAAAAATGAGGAAGGGACACAACTCCCCACGTAAAAGAGATGAACGCAGACAAGCAAACGCCCAGCGCACCTTCATGGTCGTACATCTACTTAGAAACTACTTATGGAAATGGCTCACTTTGTACCAATACACAAACTACCATGAACCTTCAAATATGCACCTCATTTTTAGGACCAAACGCAGCTACCAAGGAAGCTCAGGCAAAATAAACTAGCTTTCCTGTCAAACTATTCTAGGAGTCAGCTTTCTTTTCCTCTTGGCAAAATAAAGATTAATCAAATAAATACATAGAGAAACTTCTGCCAGAAGCTGACCAAGTAGGTCAAGATTGGCTTCAAAATGTCAAGACACGTCAAGGTTGCTGGGGGAGATGACATCGTTTGACGGAGGCTGAGATTTTTTTTCCAAGCCACAAGCCAGCTCAGCCATTTCTGGGGTGCAGGCTCCCCCCGGGCATCCTGGGTCATGTGTGGCCTCTTTGGCTGGGTGAGGTTTAGACCTTGGAATATGCTTTTAGGCGAGGTTTGAGTGTTGAGGCACACCTAAGTTTTGGTGAAGTTCAGCCTTTAAAGGCGAGCCTGCTTTGCCTGGAAAGACCCTACGTTGAGGCTGGCTGATATAATGGTTCCTTCAGTGTGTTGCTTTCATGCTTTGGTGATCATGAACTTGCCCCACAAGAAGCACTGCGCCCTGAGTATCCCAACACGTTTGTAGATGAAAGTAAAAACCAAAGGGTGTGAGCGTTTTCTTGTACATGCTTTGCTCTGACATTTTCTAATTTAATCTGGGTCCTCTGGAAACAGTAACAGCTGTTCATAATCATAACTACAGAGTAAGTCTTCAAGTATGTCTTTCTCAATGTCTATTTACAGGAAACTGTTGTAGACACCAAAACCCAATGATGGTGATCAGATGTTACCTAAGTGTGTGGACTCCTGCTTACTGCACTGTACTTGCTGAGAGAGAAATGTTAATTCATCATAAACCATTTTTACTTAACAAAGACTAACTTCAAAATCCAGGACCAGAAAGGAAATCAAAGGGAAAATGTGAATCAAGACCTCTGGATTTAAAGTCCTCCGCCAAGGCTCATCTAATTCCAGAGAGTCTGAGATAAGACTCTTGGGTCTTATTCTGTCCTCCCATTTCTGCCTGGCCAGGGGAACCTGTGTGGATCCACAGGGTGTGGAAGCAGATAGAGATTGTGAAGAAGAGATGAGAAGTCCCAGAGAGGTACAGAGACCCCCTCAACTCTTCAGTGAATTAATATAAATGACTATTTGGGGACTGCTTCCCACAGGCACTTTGCAGGTCTTCGGTTGGGTTCCTGAGTGTATTTAGGCAGGGTTCTCCAATGGGAGAAGAAACCAGTAGGCTGTGTGTGATATAGATATAGCTAGATATCTTTCGAGGAACTGGCTCATGAGGTTATGGAGGCTGGCATGTCCAAAATCGGCAGGGCAGGTTGGCAGACTTGAGACCCAAGGAAGAGTTTATGTTGCAGTTCGAGTCTGAAGACAGTCTAGAGGCAGAGTTCCTTGTTCCTTGCAAAATCTCAGTCTTTTCTCTTACAGCTTTCAACTGGTCTTATGAGGCCCACCCACATTATATACTGTAATTTGCCTATTCAAAGTCTACCAATTTAAATGTTAATCTCATCTGAAAAAAATACCTTCACAGCAATCTGTAGATTGGTATTTGACCAGATATCGGGGTGCCATGGCCAAGGTGACACATAAAGGTAACTATCACACTGGGGAACAGATTCTGTCCTGGAGAGGCACCTGCAGGTGGCTTATAGGGCAGTGCAACAGCAGTGCCTTGGAAACCATGCCTTGGGGAAACGAGAAAAACAGGACAGGGCAGAGGGGGAGGTTGGGCTGGAATGTAGCTACAGCAGAGGCTTCAGCCCTGAAGCTGGGTGGCTCCTGTTATTCCAAGTGAATCAACATGAGGCAGCTGGGCCATTATCCCCCTGAGTGTCCCAGTCACTGATTGCAGGCTGCCCCTGGGGAAGGACATATTCCTAGAGAGAATCTGAGTTGGGAGCCATTGGCCACCAAATCTCCCTGCATCTTGGGGCATGAGAGCCCCCAAATGGAAGGAGGAGGTTAGGTGACACACCACGGCCTCCATGACACAGACAGCATCTCACTTTACCCCTCTCAGAATCTTGTAAAGCAGACTCCATTACACCTATTTTACAGACAAAGAAACGGAGGCTTAAAGCAGTGGAATAACTTTTAAAGCTCACAGGGCTGGCAGGTAGATTCAAATCCAAGCTGGAGAGGCTCTAAAAAATTAGTCCAAGGTTTTCGGTCACTCAGCTCCAGGGTTTGGCCCTTCATCAGGAGTTTACCTATTAGCGAGGAAGGTCATGTCGGGGGTTTATACTCTTCTCATCGGTTGGATCAGGGGATGCTCTGCTTGGCAGCTTGGTTAAGAGACACATACAGCTTATGTGAAAGCAGAAACTGATAGGGGGCTGAAAAAGAGGGGACCCTACTTTTGGCCCCATTTTAATATTTTATGCCATTGCTCTAACTGTCCCTGGTGGAGAAAGTCTGGCGTCTCCTTGCTGCAGAATTTGGTTGGGGTGCAGGGAATAGCAGCAGCAGTGTCTCACAGGGTCATATGTAAATTACCTGCAGCAAGTGTCTTCCCTCTGGGCCTGCTGATATCCCACAGGAATTCCTCTGCACGGCCAAGATCTGCTAACATAGGCGTGTCTTCTAAAGAATCTTTCAAATAACTTATTTGTGAGAATGTGACAGCTACTATTAGGATAGGGGCAATGGGTGGATGGAAGAAGGCTGGAAGCTGCTGCTTTGAATTAGAAGAGCCAACCCCCCTGAGCACCTACTGTGTGCCCAGCACTGCCTGGGTGGCTTTCCAGTCTCACAGCTTTGGGGCGGGAACTCCATCCTACCACTTCTGGTGCAAGGATCTTAGGCTGGTTATTTAACCTCGCCAATCCTCAGACTGCTTATCCCTCAAGTGGAGGCAATAAAACCATTTCATGGGACTCCTCTGAGCATTAGAGAAAATGTGCATAAAATGCTTAGGATGGTCCTTGGCACATGGAAAGTGCTTACCAAAGGCCAACTTTCTCCCAGGTCCCACAGGGAGGCCTTATATGGATGCCTAGGATACAGTGCCTGCCCTTTGGGACCTTATGTCACATGGAGATTAGTTTAACTGAAGGAAAGGGACAAGAACACCCTCAGGGAGAACCAGCTGATAGATGTCCTAAGTTTCCCTGGCTTGGGTATATTGGCCCTGTGATGGGGCAGGCTGCCTGTGAGCCAGACCACAGGGAGGCCTGCAAGCCCAGCTCTTCCTCAAGCAATGGGGAATGAGCCCCTCTCAGATGGCCAGTTCTCTTCTGATCACTTCAAGTGACATGATTAGAGGCAACATGAAGGATTATTTTACTGCTAGAACTGCACTGGGAACATAGGGCATTTTGCCTTTCCTCAAGAACCCAAACTTGTTGGAGAGGAACTCTGCTACACACACACACATCCCTCAGAGAAAAGTCGAGGAATAGCGGCTTCTGAGCTGTTCTAGGGGCTAGAAACTATTTTCAACACTGGTTAACAGATGAGAAAACAGAGGTAGAGAGAGTAAGTGACTTGCCTAGACCCTTCCTGCTCTGTAGTGATGGAACCGGAGTTTGAAGCCAGACAGGCTGAATCCAGAGTCTGGGGTTTTAATCTCTATAAAGTCTACTGGCGGCCATGAATGAAGGATTATAGGTGCTTGACAGGTGGGCAGGGAAAGGAAGCCTCCCCAGAGGGAAGTGGCACTGAATCAAAGTAAATGTCAGAGCATCTATCTGATTCGCACTCTGCATGTGGATTGGCCGAGGACGGGCAGAGAGAGCTGGAGAAGGCGTCAGTCGCTCTGCAGAAGCAAAGGCAGGGAGGTGCCTTGGGTGTGAAGCACACCAGTTATGAGGAGGAAAGTGGGCCAACTGGTGCCGAAGGCACGTGTTAGGCCTGGAAACCTGGCAGGGCATCTGAGCTGCCATCCCCTGTCCCTCCTGCTTGTTCCTTAGCCCTGGGAGCGGGGGCACGAGTTTCCTCCTTCTTGGCTCCTTGCCGGCTATGACGTCTGACACGCTGACCCACATCACAAGCAAAGGCACGCTCCGTTCCAGCCGCCTTGGCAGGGCCTGCTGGCTTCAGGGCTGCCATGGTAGGTCTTATACTCGGGCTGACAGACAGAAAACTATTCCAGCCAGAGTGCTTCAGGCTCCCCCATTGACTGAGCAAGCCTGGGCCCTTCCACTGAGGTTTCCTCAGAGCCCAAGCCCTGCTCTGAGGCACTCCACTGTCCCTCTGTGAAGGTCAACAGATGGGTATAACTGTGGACCCTGCAGGCTGCCTCCAGGTACAGCAGCCACATGTGTACCCCCCACCCCGCACCCCATCCCAGGGCTCCTCATGGTGCCTGCCCTCAGGGCTGAAGACTGGCCACACAGTTGGAGGCTCTTGATGGGATGGCCAAGGTTTAAATAGGTAAATGGAAGAAGTAAGTGAAGAGAACAGAACAAAGTGAGCAAGGGATCTAAGTAGGCCAGCAGTCAGTCACTCATTCATTCAATCCACAAATGCTCCTTGAGTACCTACGGAGGCCATTTACAGGAAGGACAGCACATCAGCCTGGCTCTAAGGGGTGGTATAATAAGGCTGGGGCTGTCTTGTGGGACCTCCTCCCTCGGGGCTCCACAGGGACCCCCACTTCAGAGTGTTCCAAACTGACCTCATCACTTTTTTATCTTCTCGTCCTTTTGGATTCCCTGTCCCCATGAGTGACACCACCAGAAACCCAACTGTTCAAGCCAAAAAACTATGAGAGTGGGAGCTGGGAAAGAGAAGGGACAATGTCATCCCTTCCCAGCACACAGCACAGGCTACCCCAGCAGGTACTGTGAAATGAATGAATAGCAAGTAGGGTGTTCATGATAAAAACACACAGCAAACAGAATAGAAGGGAACTTCCCCAACATGATAAAGGACGTTTGTGAGAAAACACAGCTAACATCACATTCAATGGGGAAGGACAGGAAGCTTTTCCCTTATGATCAGGAACAAGATGAGGATGCCCATTCTTGCCGCTTCTATTCAGCAGCGTACTGGAGGTCATGGTCAGGGCCATCAGAGCAGTTTTGTAAATGAAAGAAGAGGCATCCAGGTTAGAAAGGAATAAGTAAAATTATTTCTGTTCACAGATGACATGATCTTATATATAGAAAATACTGAAGAAATCAACAAAAAACTATTAGAACTAGTAAATGAATTCAGCTAAGGTACAGGATAAAAGATCAATTGCAAGTAGCAGTTGCATTTCTATGTGCTAGCAATGAATCATTCAAAAAGGGAATTAAAAAGACAACTCCTTTTAAAACACTGTCAAAAAGAATAAAATATTTAGGAATAAATTTAACCAAAGAGGTGTAAAACTTGTACACTGAAACCTATAAAACATTGTGGAAAGAAAATTTAAAATACCTAAGAACATGCAAAGACATCTGAGTTCAAGGATTGGAAAATTTAATATTGTTAAGATGTCAGTATTCTTCAAAGTGATATGCTAAATCAGTGTAATCTCTATCAAAATCCTGATGGCAGAAATGGAAAGCTGATCCTTAAATTCTTATAGACTATCAGGTAATCCTGAAGAGCTAAAACTATTTTGAAAAAGAAGAACAAAGTTGGAGAACTCACATTTCCCAATTTCAAAACTTATTTCAAAGCTACAAGAATCAAAACAGTGAGTTATTGGCAAAATAATCAGTGTATAGATCAATGGAATAGAATTGAGAGTCTAGAAATAACCCCATACATCTGTGGTCAACTTATTTTTGACAAGGCTGCCAAGATTATTCAAAGAGAGAAAGAATGGTCTCTTTGACAAATGGTGCAGCACAACTAGTCTCAAAATGTAGAAGAATGAAGTTAGACGCTTTTTCATACCATATACAAAGATCAACTCAAAATGGGTCAAAGACCTAAATGTAAGAGCTAAAACTAGAACTCTTAGAGAAAAACATAGGGGTAAGTCTTTATAAACTTGGGTTGGTAATGAATCTTAGGTATGATACCAAAAGCAGAAGCAACAAAGAAAAAATAGGTAAGTTGGACTTCATCAAAATTAAACCCTCTTATGCATCAAAGGACACTATTAAGAAAGTAAAAAAAAACACAAAATGGGAGAAAATATGTACAAATTATATATCTGATAAGGAAATTGTATCTATATAAATAACTCCTAAAACTCAACAACAACAAAAACAACCCAATTAAAAGAAAATATGGGCAAAGGACTTGAATAAACACTTCTCCAAAGAAGAAATACAAATTGTCAACAAGCACATGAAAAGATGTTCAACATCATTAGTTATTAAGGAAATGCAAATCAAAATCACAAGATGCTACTTTTACCTTTGATAGGTTGGCAATAATAACAATATGATAATGGGAAATAAGTTGTTGGCAAGGATGTTGAGAAATTGGAACCTTTGTATATTGCTGGTTGAGATGTAAAATGGTACAGCGTCTGTGGAAGAGTTTATCAGTTCCTCAAAAAGTTAAACACACAACTACCACATGACCCAGCAATTTCACTCACATGAATATATCCAAAAGAACTAAACACAGTCAAACAAAAACTTGGACTATGTTCATTGCAGCATATTCACAATAGCACAGGTAGGAACAGCACAATTGTCCATCAGCTGATGAATGGATAAACAAAACGTGAATATCCATACAATGCAATAGAATATTATCCAGACAATAGAATATTACTCAGCCATAAAAAGAAACCAAGACCTGATGCATATTACAACATAGGTGAACCTCAAAGACATTATGCTAAGTGAACGAAGCTAGACACAAAAGGTCACATGTTGTGATCCCATGAATAAGAAATATGGAGAGCAGGCAAGTCCATAGAGACAAAAAGTAGATTAGTGGTTGTCAGGAGCAGGGTAAAGGGGAGGATGGGGGTATAGGGAGTGACTGCTTAATTGGCACAGGGCTTCCCTTTTGGGTGATGAAAATGTTTTGGAACTAGATAGTGATGCTGTTTGCATGACACAGTGAATGTACTAAATATTATTGAACTATACACTTTGAAATAGTGAATTTCATATTATGTGAATTTTACCTTAATCACAACAAGTAAGTAGGGAGGATCAACCTGTGCTGTCTGGCCATCCATCTTCTCATCCTGCTTTGCAAATGTGCACCCCACTGCCAAGGCCTTTCATGTCTCCCACAGAGCAGCCACCCAGGCCTTCAGAGGTGGGGCCACTATGCTCTTTGTCCCTTGCTGCCCTTTCCTGTGGGGGTGCAGGGATTGTCTCACATTTTGAATCCTACTTTTCTCTAGAAACATCCATGAGAATTTGGTCAGAACTGCTGCTCTAGGTGACAATTACTTCTGCCAAAGGTGTGTGAATATTTATGAGTGCTCATATGCCTTTATGTTTACAATGTCAGCAGCACTGTTTGCATTCATGCTGATAATAAAAACTCAATTTATAATAAAAACAAGCATTTTGTTGTGGCATCGCGTTTTAAGGATCCTGTAAAGGCTTTGCAGAGATTTATTTTAGCCTAGTGAATGTCTTGCCCCAGGGTGAGACTTCAGAGCCTTTGAACAGCTCATTTTGAAGGATTTGGTTATTAGAAAACCTTTATAGTCTCTTTAATTTAATGGGAGAAGAATAACAAACTGAATGGCTTCCAACAGCAGTGGATTCCCCCTATCTGGAATATCTTGCCATCATAAGGGCTGAGGGCACAAGATCATGGCGTAGCTGGGAGATCCGGGTCTTAGTCTAGTCCAAGGCTAAATTACTTTAGGCAAGTCCCTTCTCCTCCCTGGGCCTGTTTTCTCGTTTGAACAAACTGGGGGTTGAAATTTTATGTAATAATAACTTGTGATCCCATAATCCTATTGTTAGGAATTTTTCCTGAGAGGGGAAAAAAAATTAAACACAGGCAGAAAGTTACATGTCTAAAACTGTTCAACACAGTATTATCTATAAAGGCAAAAAAGCAGGTGAAAAAAAAATAAACCATGAGTTGTAAGTAGCTGATAGGATTGTAGAACAATTTATGACAGAATAATAAACCAACATTAAAAATAGTAATTGCCATGTATTTACCACTCCTCCTCCCCAACACTACCAAGACTGGACTGATACTAGTTAAAATGAAACAATGGTTATTTCAGATGATGGGATTATGGTTGATTTTTGTTTTCTCCTTTATGCATTTATGTATTTTCAAAATTTCTCTAATGAACACATACTACTTTTATAATAAAAAAGTCACTGAAATAGCAATTGCTTTTATAAAGAATAGCAACCAAGAAAAAAATGCTTTAGTTATAATGTGAAATGAGAAGGAAACAGAACATGAAATGAATACTCAGATTGCAACTAGGTTGAAATGGTAACAGACCAAATTCCTGAAAACCACTTTGCCTAATTATCAATACATCTAACAACTAATTCTCTGAAAATTCACCCCTTTGCCTTTAGGTGTATTCTATCCACTTATCATAGACTTTCTCATTTTATCATCTTTTGACATGTTAAGTATTTGTTATTCAATTGTCTAAGGGTACTTCTGGTTATTTTATAGTTCTATGAGTTATTTTAAGCATTTGTACCATCCCTTGATTATAGGATTGCTTTTAATCCTTGTGTGTGTAATTTGGTCCTTTTAAGTCTACTTTTGAATAAGGACTTGTTATGCTATTAAATTAAATTTCTTCAAAATGTAGTATTTCTAGCACACTTTCTAATGGTACCCAAGACACTGAGTACAATCAGTTGTAAAGCCTCCTTATGTCTTGATCCTTGTCTCCCATTACCAAAGTTATGGATTAAGCAAGAGATGAATGAGTGTCCTAAAAGATAAAAATATGGCTTATGAAATGCTGATGATTTAATCAGCATAAAATGGTAAAAAGATGGCAAGAAAGAATAAGACACCCAAACGAATTTAATGTAGGATCAAATCATAGGTGAATTCATATTAGGGAACTGCAATAGGTGAAATGATCTAAAACCTGTAGAAATTGAGAGGGAATTGCCAAATAATAATAATATTATTATCATAACATTATACTGTGTTAGGGTGGTGGAATTTTTGGTATTTATTTAAAATTCTCTTTAATTTTGCTTATTATTGTTCCTCTCTCCCTTTCTGTCTGAAAGAAGACATCTGGATATCTTACTTTAATTTTTCTTTCAGTATTATGATTCCATTGAAAACACCAAAGATGAGAAGTTGTAACAAGTTTTGTGTTCGTGTAAGCCATTTCTTGTGTGAAAGGGAAGAGATCAGTTGTTCATAGTCCTTCTTACTTTCTATTAGAGGGCATCCTGGTAATGGGAGCATAAGTAGTAGCTGATGCGTGGGTGGTGGGCATAGGTAATGAGAATTTTGGAAAAGCTGCAGCAAAGCTAAGGTGCTCTGCATAAGAAAGGGAAAGAGACAGATGTTGAGGAGAATGAGAAGGAAGAAAGGGTCCAGGGAAATAGCAGCCTTTCCCAGTTGATTTTGATACCAAAGAAGGACTTGGGCAGTGTCTAAAGGGGATTTGTTAAGTTGTTTGAGGTATAATGTACAGCAAGCACTGTCCTGTTCTCCTACCAAATCATCAGCCACGTCTACTAAGCTTACAAATCCTTTGGAATAAATGGAATTCTTAAGGACAGACCTAATGAACTGTTTGGTCCTATTTCAGGATTGGCCTAGTACAGAAAGCACAGCTTCCTGTAAGAGCAGGCAATATACGGTTGTATCTGACTCATCATATGCATGGGATACACCAAGAAAGAAAGAAGGAGGGAAGACATGGGGGAGAAAGAGCAGAAAGAAAGAATTGTATAGGAACAACTTTGTACTGTCCATGCTAGTTTAAAACTTGAATTGTTAAATTTAATCGTACTTAAATTTCATAACAGATAAAGAAATAGAATGGAACTTAATATAAACATTTCTTCAAAAAAGCAATATTGGCTGGAGGACTGACTATGGATGATGACATAATGTCTTTGATTGGAGATAAACATCCTAAGACCACTTGTCAAGCCTACACTCCCTTGGCCTTTTACCCCATTCTTGAAATCCTTAAAAGACAGGAATCCTAAGCCTTTAAGGGTGCCTCCTCTCTGAGGCTACTCACACTCCCCTTTCTTCAAGTGTGTACTTTGCCTTAATTAAAGTCTTCTTGCTGTTCAAAAAAAGCAATATTGGTTAAGGGATGAAAGTTACAAAGAGCTTTAAGTCAGAACCATTGTTATTTTCTTTTATTTAAATCTGGTCATCTCTGTTAATGTCAATTTAACCTGCTTATATTTATTTGATCCCTGGTTTTTGGACTTACTTACATTTTATTCTTTTTATTATTTTCTTTCTTTCTTCTTTCCTGCCTTCTGTTGAATTACTAAAGTTTCCTCTATATCTTTCCCCTTTTTGCCCCTGCTGACTGGGGAGCTTAGATTTTATTTATATTCCATTAGTGGTTACTTTTAAAATTTGAATGTGTTCATTTAACGACTAATTTACTCTAATACAATCGAAAATTATCGAATATATCTACTCATCTGTTGAGCAAATCCAGGATGTTGGCACACTTTTTCCACATTCCTTAACCAATCTTCTTTGTTACTGAAGTCCAGGTATTTAGTTTCACTTGTTGAAATATAAGAAATGGTGTGATGATTATTATGTAGTCAATAGCTAATTAAATTTGCTAGTGTATTTTATCAATGTCTAGTTGGTCATTTTCTTTGCATTTTCCTCTTGTCTTTGATTTCAAACTTCTTCCTGATGCAAAGGTCAATGCATAGCAGATGGTACATCTGGAGAAAACATCTGTATTTTGCCCTCCTTCTGAAATGATAGTTCAGCTGAGTACAGAAATCTAGGTTGGTAGTTATTTTCTCAGTGCTTTGAGAACTCTGAGTCAGGTCAAATAAAGGCAGCCTTTTTGCTGGGAACTTTCAGGAAACTATCAGACATGGTGAATGATGACTATTCTCTGGGATCTGAAGGACTTTCAACCCTGTTCTGCTCCTCTGGTGGCTGTCAGGTTGCTGATTTTTACTGTGATTATGGGCTATTGATTTTCAAGGCTACCACGAAGCTGGAGAACTTGAGATGGGAATCAGGCAAACTAAAATGTCACAGCATTTTCTGTTTCTACCATGATTTAGCTGTTTTTGTTGAAGAAATGCTCCTCAAATTGCTGCAAGCCTTTGGTTAACTTCCAGAGTTCTGAAAAAGTTGATTCTGAATTTTTTTTTCCAGTTTTCTCATTGCTTTTACAGATGAATTTTTGAAAGTCCTTACTCTGCCATTTTCACTGATATCATCTTTTCATGTCTTTTTTTGTTGAAGTATACTTGATACACAATATTATATTGATTTCAAGTACAGCATAGTGATTCATTCTTTGTGTGTCTTTTGAATTTTCATTTATAGTGTCATTTAAAGTAGGTGATCTCTTTCTCTCTCCCTTCCTTCCTCCCTGTCTGGCAGTGGCTGTCTCTACCCAACCCCTTAGGACTCTTCATTCAGAATGAGATCTTACCTTAGCAGCCTGGGGCTTAGCCGAGAGAGACATTGGGAATATTGCAGATACTTTAACTGAGTCAGCAGTTTGATGGAGGTCCTGGTTATAAGTTCTATCTCTCCAATCTCCCTAAGCTTGCAGTTTCATATGAGATGTAACCCTTGGAAGCTGTCAGCAGACTTTCTGAGCTTCCTTTTCAGGTACCTGTTCAAACCGCTGGTGTGGAGCAATGATCCGGGGCCCAGTGCCCCACTTCATGCTGTTACTCCTGCCACATCCTAGGATCCAAGTTTGCGCTCCCTCAGCTGGTTTCCCAACCTGGAGCCCTGGAGGCTGTTACAGCCTCCTTTCCACTTTTCATTTCTGGTATATGGAGATGTCTCTTCTGGTTCTGAGCAGGACTGTGTCTTTTTAATTTTCTCTCTTTATATCTTATTTATTGTTGCTGTGTATTTGGAGCAAGAGGAGTGGGAGTTGTGGGAGTAGATAAAGCATGAGTGAATAAAGCATGTCATCCTGACTATACACTATATAATATCTGCCATCATTTAAAATTTTAAACTGTTTTTCAACCTGAGGTAGTATCTATTGGCTCTCTGCCCTGATAGATGAGGAAATAAGCTTAAAATGATTAAAAATGACATGACAGTATACATGTACGGCATGCTTGCACACTGGGGGCAGTACTCCTGGGTCTGTTTCTCCGACAAAACTATTGCTGCTGCTTTCAAAATTGTATAAATCTACAAAGCATCTATCTTTTTTTAATATAATTTATTTTGGTACCATTAACCTACAATTACAAGTGCAATATTATGGTTATTAAACTACCCCTTCATCAGGTCCCCCCCACCAACCCCATAACAGTCACTGTCCATCAGCGTAGTGAGATGCTATAGAATCACTACTTGTCTTCTCTGAGTTGTACAGCCCTCCCCGTGCCCCCCCCCCAACATTACATGTGCTAATCGTAATTCCCCTTTTTCCCTCTTATCCCTCCCTTTCCACCCATCTTCCCCAGTCCCTTTCCCTTTGGTAACTATTAGTCCGTTCTTGGGTTCTGTGAGTCTGCTGCTGTTTTGTTCCTTCAGTATTTTTTCTTTGTTCTTACACTCCACATATGAGTGAAATCATTTGATACTTGTCTTTTTCGGCTTGGCTTATTTCACTGAGCATAATACCCTCTAGCTCCATCCATGTTGTTGCAAATGGTAGGATTTGTTTTCTTCTTATGGCTGAATAATATTCCATTGTGTATATGTACCAAATCTTCTTTATCCATTCATCTACTGATGGACACTTAGGTTGCTTCCATTTCTTGGCTATTGTAAATAGTGCTGCAATAAACATAGGGGTGCATCTGTCCTTTTCAAATTGGGCTGCTGCATTCTTAGGGTAAATTCCTAGGAGTGGAATTCCTGGGTCAAATGGTATTTCTATTTTGAGTTTTTTGAGGAACCTCCATACTGCTTTCCACAATGGTTGAACTAATTTGCAGTCCCACCAGCAGTGTAGGAGGGTTCCCTTTTCTCCACATCCTCGCCAACATTTGTTGTTGTTTGTGTTTTGGATGTTGGCCATCCTCACTGGTGTGAGGTGATATCTCATTGTGGTTTTAATCTGCATTTCTCTGATGATTAGCGATGTGGAGCATCTTTTCATGTGCCTGTTGGCCATCTGAATTTCTTCTTTGGAGAAGTGTCTATTCATGTCCTCTGCCCATTTCTTAATTGGATTATTTCCTTTTTGTTTGTTAAGGTGTGTGAGTTCTTTATATATTTTGGATGTCAACCCCTTATCGGATACGTCATTTATGAATATATTCTCCCATAGTGTAGGATGTCTTTTTGTTCTACTGATGGTGTCCTTTGCTGTACAGAAGCTTTTCAGCTTGATATAGTCCCACGTGTTCATTTTTGCTTTTGTTTCCCTTGGCCGGGGACATATGTTCATGAAGAAGTCGCTCATGTTTATGTCCAAGAGATTTTTGCCTATGTTTTTTTCTAAGAGTTTTATGGTTTCATGACTTACATTCAGGTCTTTGATCCACCTTGAGTTTACCTTTGTGTATGGGGCTAGACAGTAGTCCAGTTTCATTCTCTTACATGTAGCTGTCCAGTTTTTCCAACACCAGCTGCTGAAGAGGCTGTCATCTCCCCATTGTATATCCAAGGCTCCTTTATCAAATATTAATTGACTGTATATGTTTGGGTTAATGTTTGGATTTTCTATTCTGTTCCACTGGTCTGTGGGTGTGTTTTTGTGCCAATACCAAATTGTCTTGATTACCGTGGCTTTGTAGTAGAGCTTGAAGTCAGGGAGCATAATTCCCCGTTTTATTCCTCCTTCTCAGGATTGCTTTGGCTATTCAGGGTCTTTTGTGGTTCCATATAAATTTTAGAGTTATTTGTTCCAGTTCATTGAAGAAAGCTGTTGGTAGTTTGATAGGGATTGCATTGAATCTGTAGATTGCTTTAGGTAGTATAGCCATTTTGACAATATTTATTCTTCCTAGCCAAGAGCATGGGATGAATTTCCATTTGTTAGTGTCCTCTTTAATTTCTCTTAGGAGTGTCTTGTAGTTTTCAGAGTACAGGTCTTTCACTTCCTTCGTTAGGTTTATTCCTAGGTATTTTATTCTTTTTGATGCAATTGTGAATGGAATTGTTCTTCTGATTTCTCTTTCTGTTAGTTCATCATTAGTGTATAGGAAAGCAACAGATTCTGTGTGTTAATTTTGTATCCTGCAACTTTGCTGAATTCAGATATTAGTTCTAGTAGTTTTGGAATGGAGTATTTAGGGTTTTTTATGTACAGTATCATGTCATCTGCAAATAGTGACAATTTGAATTCTTCTTTACCAATCTGGATGCCTTGTATATCTTTGTTTTGTCTGATTGCCGTGGCTAGGACCTCCAGTACTATGTTGAATAACAGTGGAGAGAGTGGGCAACCCTGCCTTGTTCCGGATCTTAGGTGAAAAGCTTTCAGCTTCTCGCCGTTAAGTATGATATTAGCTGTGGGTTTGTCATATATGGCCTTTATGATGTTGAGGTACTTGCCGTGTATACCCATTTTGTTGAGAGTTTTAATCATGAATGGATGCTGAATTTTGTCAAATGCTTTTTCAGCATCTGTGGAGATGATCATGTGGTTTTTGTTCTTCTTTTTGATGTGGTGGATGATGTTGATGGATGTGGTGGATGATGTTGATGTATTTTCGAATGTTGTACCATCCTTGCATCCCTGGGATGAATCACACTTGATCATGGTGTATGATTATCTTGATGCATTTTTGAATTCGGTTTGCTAATATTTTGTTGAGTATTTTTGCATCTACATTCATCAGGGATATTGGTCTGTAATTTTCTTTTTTGGTGGGGTCTTTGCCTGGTTTTGGTTTTAGAGTGATGCTGGCTTCATAGAATGAGTTTGGAAGTATTCCCTCCTCTTCTATTTTTTGGAAAACTTTAAGGAGAATGGGTGTTATTTCATCTCTATATGTCTGGTAGAATTCAGAGGTGAATCTATCAGGTCTGGGGGTTTTGTTCTTGGGTAGTTTTTTGATTACCGATTCAATTTCGTTGCTGGTGATTGGTCTGTTTTGTTTTTCTGTTTCTTGCTTGGTCAGTCTTGGGAGGTTGTATTTTTCTAAGAAGTCGTCCATTTCTTCTATGTTCTCCAGCTTGTTAGCGTATAGATTCTCGTAATATTCTCTTATAATTCTTTGTATTTCTGTGGGGTCTGTTGTTATTTTTCCTTTCTCCTTTCTGATTCTGTTTATGTGTGTAGATTCTCTTTTTCTCTTAATGAGTCTGGCTAGGGTTTATCTATTTTGTTTATTTTTTCAAAGAACCAGCTCTTGGTTTCATTGATTTTTTCTATTGTTTTATTCTTCTCAATTTTATTTATTTCTTCTCTAATCTTTATTATGTCCCTCCTTCTGGTGACTTTGGGCCTCATTTGTTCTTCTTTTTCCAATTTCAGTAATTGTGTCTTTAGACTATTCATTTGGGAATGTTCTTCCTTCTTTAAATAGGCCTGGATTGCAATATACTTTCCTCTTAGAACTGCCTTTGCTGCGTCCCACAGAAGTTGGGGCTTGGTGTTGTCATTGTCATTAGTCTTCATATATTCTTTGATTTCTGTTTTGATTTGGTGGTTAACCCATTGATTAATTAGGAGAATGTTGTTAAGTCTCCATGTATTTGTGAGCCTTTTTGATTTCTTTCTAAAATTTATTTCTAGTTTTATACCTTGGTGATCTGAGAAGTTGGTTGGTAGGATTTCAATATTTTTGAAATTACTGAGGTTCTTTTTGTGGCCTAGTATGTGTCTATTCTGGAAAATGTTCCATGTGCACTTGAGAAGAATGTGTATCCTGTTGCTTTTGGGTGCAGAGTTCTGTAGATGTCTGTTAGGTTCATCTGTTCTAGTGTGTTGTTCAGTGCCTCTGTGTCTTTACTTATTTTCTGTCTGGTTGATCTGTCTTTTGGAGTGAGTGGTGTGTTGAAGTCTCCTAAAATGAATGCATTGCTGTCTATTTTCTCCTTTAATTCTGTAAGTATTTGTTTCACATATGCTGGTGCTCCTGTGTTGGGTGCATATATATTTATAATGGTTATATCTTCTTGTTGGACTGACCCCTTTATCATTATGTAATGCTCTTCTTTATCTCTTGCTGCTTTCTTCGTTTTGAAGTCTATTTTTTCTGATACAAGTGCTACAACACCTGCTTTTTTCTCCCTGTTGTTTGCATGAAATATCTTTTTCCATCCCTTCACTTTTAGTCTGTGTATATCTTTGGGTTTGAGGTGAGTCTCTTGTAAGCCGCATATACATGGGTCTTGCTTTTTTATCCATTCTGTTACTCTGTGTCTTTTGATTGGTGCATTCAGTGCATTTACATTTACGGTGATTATTGATAGATATGTACTTATTGCCATTGCTGGCTTTAGATTCGTGGTTATCAAAGGTTCAAGGGTTGCTTCTTTACTATCTAACAATCAAACTTAACTTTCTTGTTAAGTTATTGTAAACACCATCTGATGTTTCTTTATTTCTCTCCCTTCTTATTCTTCCTCCTCCATTCTTTATATACTAGGTGTTTTATTCTTTGCCTTTAGTTCGTAGTTGGATGGTCTGCTTTGTTTGCTATGATTTTATTTTCTCTGGTGACATCTTTTTAGCATTAGGAATGCTTCCCTCTAGAGCATTCCGTTTAAGATATCCTGTAGTGGTGGTTTATGAGAAGCAAACTTTCTCAACTTTCGTTTGTCTGGAAATTGTTTAATCCCTCTGTCATATTTAAATGATAATTGTGCTGGATACAATATTCTTGGTTCGAGGCCCTTCTGTTTCATAACGTGAAATATATTATGCCATTCTCTTCTGGCCTGTAAGGTTTCTGTTGAGAAGTCTGATGATAGTCTGATGGGTTTTCCTTTGTAGGTGATCTTTTTTCTCTCTCTAGCTGCCTTTAATACTCTGTCTTTATCTTTGATCTTTGCCATCTTAATTATTATGTGTCTTGGTGTTGTCTTCCTTGGGTCCCTTGTGTTGGGAGATCTGTGGGCTTCTGTGGACTGCAAGACTATTTCCTTCTCCAACGAGGGAAAGTTTTCAGCAATCATTTCTTCAAAGACACTTTCTATCCCTTTTTCTCTCTCTTCTTCCTCTGGTACTCCTAGAATGTGAATATTGTTCTGTTTAGATTCGTCACCGAGTTTTCTTAATATTCTTTCATTCCTAGAAATCCTTTTATCTCTCTCTGCCTCAGCTTCTCTGTATTCCTGTTCTCTGATTTCTATTCCATTAACAGTCTCTTGCATCTCATCCAGTCTGCTGTTAAGCCCGTCGATCGCTTGTCTGATTTCTGCATTGTCTTTCCTCACTTCCCTCACTTCCTCCCTCAGCTCTTGCACATTTCTCTGTAGATCCATCAGCATGGTTCTGACTTTTATTCTGAATTCTTTTTCAGGAAGACTGTGCATTTCCATCCCTTCAGTGTCCCTCTCTGGGGTTGTCTGGTTGATTTTAGTGTGGACCATATTCCTCTGTCTTTTCATGGCTATAGAAGTGGTCACTGGTAGTTGCCACGTATGTCAGCTGGGCTCTTTAAGACTTTAAAAAGAGAAAAAAAAAAGGAAAGAAAAAAGAAAAAAGAAAAGAAAAGAAAACAAACAAAAAAACGGTCATTGGGAGTAGATTCTGTGGGGATGCTGTAGGTGGCGCTGTTGCCCTACTATTCCGCAGCTGTGGCCGTGCCGCTCCGTAGGGCCCTTTATAGCTCTGGCCGGGGTGAGAATGAATGGGAGGCTGTTGATCTCAGTGAGAAGTCTAAGTGCGGCCACGTGTTCCCAGTCGCCAGCTAAGGGGTCTGAAACTCCCCAGGAGTCCCAGTCCGCTGGGCTGAGTGTGCCAGGGTGATCCGGCTCCTCTGCTGGGCTCCTGTCTCTTTAAGACCGCTGAAGAAAGCGCGCGCTTTTCTTTTTTTTTTTTCCTTCCCGGGAGCTGGCTGCAAGCCCCCTGTTGTGTTCCCCGCTCAGATCCTGCCCCTCTGTCTCTCCAATCTCCGCTGCACTGCACGATGTGTGTCAGCACTCCCCGCGCAGATCACCGGGGCTGGCTACTTCGCGGGATGTACTTCCACTCCCTCCCGGCTCTGAGTCCTCTCCTCCCGCCGGTGGGCTGGGGTGGGTGAGTGCTTGGGTCCCGCCGGGTCGCAGCTCTGTATCTTACCTGCCTCTTAGGGTGCCAAGTCCTCTTGGGTGTAGCTGCACGCTGTGAGCTTTCCTGTGTATTCTGGTCTCTTTTTTAGGAATAGTTGTATTTGCTGTATTTTTGTAGATAAATATAGTGTTGGGAGGAGATTTCTGCCTCCCTGCTCACACCGCCATCTTCCCGGAAGTCGCAAGCATCTATCTGGATTTTGCTTTCTAGCAAAACACAGAAGTAAGGCACTAATTACCATAACAAGGAATTTTTCCTTTTTTTTTTGTCAAGCATATTTTATGAGAATAAAGAAGTGACACTGTGGGGGATAGAAATAATTCCCAGAAAAACCGTGATTCCATCCAATTATAATATTGGTAGGCATAAATACAAACCTGGATGAAAAACTGTAATGTCCAATTGAGTAAAGCTTCACTAACTAGATGGAATAGATTATCCATCTATTTGACCAAGTTTTATTGAATTTCTACAAGGTGCACCCTGTTGTCCCAGGCATTGAGGAATTACAGACGTGAATGAATACCATTCCTATTCTGTAGGAGTGGGGAGGGGAATTGAATACACTGTGGTCTTTGCTGGCTGGATGACATTTAGTGAAGTTGTTTTTGAGTGAAGTCCTGAGGATCAGGTGCCTCTGATGGCCCCTGAATGTTTAAGAACAAAAAGAACAAACTTCACCATGTTGAAGGCCCAATGATGAGGAAACAATTCATGGCTTTATTTGAATTTTCCCATTGACCTTTTATGGATCAACTCAGTGTTCTAGAAATGGGAACAATCATAATCAATTGGCTGAGGACATAGTTTTGAAGGGTAAATTCAGTTATTTTAATGTTGAGATCCAGAGGGGCTGTAGACATAGTTCCAGAGAAACATCCTCCTAACAAAGAGGTGAAATCAAACCTCCTCTTCAGCCTGTGGGCTCTCTCTCATTAATGGGTGGATCTAGGGAAAGAGTGTGAGTTGGTGGAAACTCTGGTCTGTGGGTAATGTCCAGGGACAGGTGGGCAACTCTGGCCTTGGGATCAGGAGACCAACTATGGAGGCTGTAATCTGGCTCTTCCAATTCCCTGCATTTTGGTCAAACATTATCTTTATAACCCAGCCATTCACTTGTCTAAACACTTCCATGACTTACTATTGTCTTCAGTATAAAGTCCAAATTCTTTAACCTCCATAAAAGGCCCTGAATGGTCCAGACCCTGCCAGCCTCTTTTGCCTTATCTGTTACTACTCTTCCTCCAACCTGAACTTGGCCCCAGCCATACCCAGGTACTTGCAGGCTGTGAATTCATCCCACTTCCAGGCCTTTATTTAAGCTGTCCCCTCTACTTGGAAATGAATTCCTGTCCTTCCTTCCTCCAGGAAGCCTTCCTTCATATGACAGTGGTAACCAGCTAGTATCAGTTAAGATAATTCTGGCAGTGTATGAAGAGACCAAATAACAAGTAGCTTACATAAGATGATAGTTAATATCTCTTACCTAAAAGTCCTAGTTGGTATGGAGGATCTGCTTTACAAAGTTGTCTGTAGTGCAGAGTCCTTCTATATGTTCTATATCCTGAGAACACATCTATTGTCCCATGGTCAAAGATGACTCACTGTCATGGTTATGTGAGAGAAAGCTTCCAGGAAGAAGGGCAGGGATGAGCCCTCCAACATGGAAAGGACAGGTGAGAAGGAGGGGCAGGTGTCCCCCCTTTAAGGGCATGACCTTGAAGTTACACGTATCGCTTTCATTCACATTCCATTAGCCAGAGCTGACTCACATGGTCCCATCCAGCTGCAAGGGAGGCAGAGAAGTGTAGCCCTCATTCTGAGAACCTCCATGATGATGAAAAAGAAGGGGAGGACTGGTACTGGGGAATGGCTGGATGTGGGTGACGGCTGTGAGAAAAGAAAGACCAGTCTGGGTGGAGGAAGAAGACTTGACCACTCCAATAAGGGAGAAGGGGCCATCAAAGATGGACAAAATAAGGAACGTTGAAGAGGTGAGCAGTAGGAGCTAGCTTGCAATGAACTGGAAAGTGTTTCCACCTCTCTACCTTTACTCAGTAAGCTTTCTTGTCTAAAATGCTCTAACACTTCTTTCCTGTCTCTCGAGGATCAATTTATGCTTGATCTCCCCAGGGAAGACTTTACTAATAATTTTAGTCTTTCTGAGGTATAAATAAAGAGCTTCATCTCTAGGCTACTCACTGGGCTAAAATGACTATAATAATCTTTTACCAATTGATGCCTATTTTAAGCAGATATTTTATATTTATATTGCATTTTCTTCCTACAATACCCTTAGTGGGCTTTTACAGGGTCAATAAAAAACACTTTTTTCTTTCCCCTTCCAAAATGACGACCAGTTGAGACCTAAGATCCAGCAGATTGGTGAATGAAGATCAATGTTAGCTTTTTACTGACTGATTGGGGAGGGTGGCTTCACATCTGGGTCAAGGTGCTTCCAAAAAACCTTCCCTGAACTCCACTTTTCCACTATAAACCTTGGCTCTTCCAACAGCCCCCCAGGGGGCAAGTTTGTTCTTCTGAGTCACCCACGTACTCAGCATTCCTGCCTTGCACTGGTGTGGTGCCAGAGGACAGAAAAAGGGACCCACTCCCCCATCTCACAGCCTTTTAATACGTTAGCCCCACCTGCTGAGAAATGTCTAAAGGCTGTTACTCCACATCCAGCAGCTCCTTCCTCCTTTGAGGGATGGAAGCGGCTGGGCAAGGGGCCAGGGTGTTACTCCCTTGGCGATCCATCCGCATGGTGCTAAGAGGAAGGAAGCTTCTGCCATAACAGTCCCTAACAAGAGGAGCTGTTTTGCTCACATTATAGACCAGGAAGCCAGTTCTGTGAGAAGTATCATAACTTGCCAAGGTCACCCAGATACTAGGTGGCAGAGAATTTTGAAACCAGGTCAATCTAGTTTCAAACTCTGGCTTTTAGTTACTAGCGCTAGTAGCTTGTAAGCTCTTTGAGGGAGACAGTCCAATCAAACATCCCCACATGCCCAGCAGTGACTAATAAGTATTTATTAAAAGACTCATGGTGGAGTTTGGTGTAAAGGTCTGGGGGTTCTGGTCCTTGTCCTTGTCTCACGTTCAGCTGAGCCCGTATCAGGCCCATTCGCCGGTGACTAGGAAACAAGGGTGCTGCCCAGGGCCATTTTCAGCTCTGCTGCAGCTGGACATTCCATTCTTGGGTTTATAGTTTGAGGCCATTTGTTGCACTTTTTCTAACTCCACTTTTTCCCTTGAGTGTCCCACTACCTGTGAGGAGGGAAGGACAGGGTAGGGGGGAGACTCACGTCAGGGCAGAAAGGGTTACAGACCATGAGTGGTCCAGGCTGGTGGATTAATCGATAACCCTTCAAACTAATGTCCTTAAATATTTGTCTAACATCTATTCCAAGAAGGTGAGGAAAGCCTGGCATTGTGTTCACAGAAATTGTGCAGAAAAGGAAATTCACTTTCTAATTTGCCTCCTCGGGCAGAAGGGGTATCAACACGCTGAAAAATACCTGCCAAATACTCTTGTTTTTTTTTTTTCTGTGGTTTCTTATCTCTTCAGTTTTCTTTTGCAATTTGCTGAACTGCTCAACTTTTGGGCATGTATTTTAAAGAGTTTTATATTCAGATAATGAAATAAGCCACTGGTTCCCAGGCAACAGTCAGACTCCATGGAATAGATCTTTATAGAATTGCAAGCCTCCATGACCTGTCCATGGAAGAGGCGGAATGCTTTATTTTTATTTTCCACTGGAGGGCGCTGTCTACTTTGGTGGAAGTTGAACCATGTCACATTACACCTGTTCTAGCCATCTTGTAGCTCCTCTCATGGATTTGCGCCCTGGGCAGCTGTCCAGCTGTCCATTCCTTAATCTGGCTCTTTCCAAAGTCCCACGGGGAGCAGTGTCACGGTTTAGATAAGACCCAGTCAGTGATTCCTACTGGGTTAGGCCTCTGTCCTCAGATGTCTCATCACCAGGGTAAAAACACCAGGGCTTACCCCAGCCTCACCCTGTATGTGTACATCTACTGCATGTCGCCATACTATCTGTGACTTGATTTCCATGACTTTGTGACCTTTGCCTTTGAGAAACATGAACTAGGTATCTCTCAAACAGAACCCGCTTCCTAGGTCACAATTTCTACCTCTGGGTGGGCAGCACAATCCCACATGTTGTGAGCATGCCATTTCTCCAACTGTAATGTGCAAAGGACTTACCTGGGTATCTCATGATAATGAGATTATGATTCAGCAGCCTTGAGATTCTGCGTTTCTGACAAGCCCTGAGTGATCGCTCTGCTGGTTAGCACACTACCTTTCAAACAGTACTGTTCTTATTTGTCCTGTCCAGTCTTTTCCCCACTCAGTCTTGCATATGGGTGCGTCGTCAGATAGACTCAGGATGGAGGCTGATCAATACCCGTTCAGAGCTTTGCCCCTTTGTCTTCATGAATTATTCCTTCAGAGCCCCTCTCCCCCGCTTTGCTCCATTTCATCTATTTCTCTTCCCCTAGCTGGACAACCATGAGGCAGTGTGTTGGTGCTTGTGTCTGCCGCATCTGTCCCCAAGCTGTCTCTCACTGTCACACAAATTAATTTCTTTTCATTTCCTTTGATCTCCCCTTTCACTGGCAACCTGAATCAGGGTACAGTGAATGATATGATAATGGAAAGGACAGGCCTTATGCATGTGCCATACCCACTGGACAGTGTAGGCAGAGGCTATGGGCCAGGGCTCCAGTCTGCCTGCCTGCTTGCAAATCCTGCCTTTGCTACATTTTAGCTGGGTAGCCTTGGGAAAGTTACTTAACCTCTCTGTGCTTCGGTTTCCTCATCTGCAAAATGTGGCTAATAGGGCTTCATAAGGTCCTTGTGAAGATTAAATGAGATATGTGTGTGAAGTACACAGGCCAATTAGAGTAAGACTGACACATAGTAGGCACTCGATAATAATCAGTTATAATTCCTCAGTCCTGTCAGAGAGGTAAGGAACCCGAGGCCCAATCAGGAGAAATGACTTTCCCTCAAGATCCCACGGCAGGAATGGTGGCACAGTGGAGACCAGATCTGACTCCATCTCCAGGGCTCCTCGCACCACACCACGCTTCCAAATGCGGAATTCTAGAATCCTCAGTTCACAGCCCCTGAGTGTGACTATTTTCTTAGCATCCTGCTGATTTTTTATTCTTGCTTTCCTTCTAATGGAGCATTTCCAGCTGGGGTGATTCATGGACCTGAGACCGCATGGCTCCCATTAACTTCGAGGAAAGTCATAAGGCACATCAAAACCCACATCCATCAAGCCTCCAAATTATTCATCCATCTTTACAGGTGACACATGGATTGAGATGAACAGGGAGTGAAGCAGCTATCATACAATAACTATTTAGATTTATGAAAATCACATAAGTGCTTACACTAACTCCCCAAATTGAAGCTCGCTCTCTTTTCATAGCAAGGTTGAACTTCAGGGGTAAGAGGCAGGATGCCACAATAGAATGGCCTTGCAGCTTGAAGTCCGAGGTGCTGAGAGTCCCAGCTTCACTACTTGCTACACTTATGATCTTGAGCAAGCTTTTTAACCTTAGAATCTGGTTTCTTATTTTATTATTCATCCTTGCAACAAATTGAGGAATTAGGTATTACCCTTATTTTGCGGGTGTGGAAACTGAGGCACAGAGAAGTTAGACTTGCCTGAGTACACATGATATGAAAAGGAAAAAGCAGGCTTCAAACCCCTATAGTTAAGTCCAGAAACCTATGTCCTTATACCATTCTATCTCGTAAGTGAGGTGACACGTCTAAAAGCAGCAGGCACCGAGAAGGGGATTAATAAACCTTTACTGAATCTGAATCTTGAGGACAAAACTCCTGTCTTATTAATCATTTATTCTCTATAGTACCTTTGTACCAAGTAGGTTCTCAATTAATAAAAGTTGAGTTGCATTATTCCCCCCTGGAAATGGTTCTGTTTTTATTTAATGATTTGCTTAGATGCATTTTAATATGCAGACCACAATGCTTCTTGTACAATATCTTCTGGACTGCGCGGCGCGGGCATTCATTATTTTATGAGACGCATATGTCATGCATAGCACAAGCCCTTTTCTTAAACCAACACAACATGCAAATAGAAATTTCATGTAAAATCACATTCAGACAGCCTCAAAGTAGAAACAGATGTCTGAAAAATATGAACGCCAGGCTTATTAAATATTTTATCATCAAATATTTCATACATTTCAAAAATGTCATCTGTGAAAACACAGAAATACCGCCTCAGGAGAACCAAAATATTTAATCACTTTCAAGAAATTCTTAAAAATAAGTCTTCACCTCAGAACTATTCCAGGCAGAGAACAAATTTCCAGGTGCTGCAAGCTATATTTATTATATTTTCATCAAAATCAGTAACCTAGCTGAAGGAGATACAGTAATCAGTAAGGTCATTATTAGGTAAGATAATGACTTCTGAATGAATTCACTCATTAATCTCATTACAAAATGGTAATGGTACCTGACTAATCACGCCGGAGGGGAGAGCTGTGTTGAATCAGAGCAAAATTAAGGCTGTAATCACAGAGCTGCTCTTGCCATGCCTTCATGAAAGCCTCACACGGGGTTTGGGCACCGGCTGGAAGTTCCTCTGACTGGTTGGACCGTTGACCTGGGCCCTCGATGGGGCAAGGGGGCAGGGCGAAGAGCGCTGGGCAGCCGCAGTTGGGAGAGCTGGTCCTCTTCCTGCTTCTGTCCCCTACTTCCTGTGTGACCTTGGACGGACTGCACTTGCCTCTGGGCTCCATTTTGGATTCGCTACAGTTTCCTGCTTCCTCCCTTGCCCCTTAACACGTGAGGCAGATCACGTTACTCCCAGAGTGGCTGCGCATCCCACCCAGAGAAGGACCCGGATCCTTGCAGGGCCATACTCCCTACATGACCTGCCCCCATTGCCTTTCGGACCTTATCTTCCACCATCGTCCCCAACACCGACCCGCTGCTCCCTCTGCCTGGGTCATCCCCACCCCCCACCCCGGAGAGCCACAGGACTCAGTCCCTCACCTCTTCCAAGTCTTCGCTCCGGTGTCACCTTCTCAATAATGCCCACCCTGACCACCATACTGAGCCCCGCAGTCTCTCCATCAGCACTGCCATTTACATTTTCTTTCTCCACATCCTTATTGCCTTCCAACACACTACATAATGCACTAAGTTTCTTGTCTGTCTCCCCACCCACACCACCCCCGCTGGAATGTAGGCTCCACCTGGGCTGGGATCTTTGCACACTCGGATGTACGCCTGGCCCACAGCAGATGTGCAATAACTCTTTGATGAATGTGGAATTTATCAGATGCTTGTGGGTTCCCAACCTGGCTGGACACTAAGGGAGGAACTGCAGTGCGTGAAATGGATGACCAGGGATGACGAAGTGTGCACTCGCTGCAGTGGGGCCCCTCTGGTGGTGGCGCTGGCTCTGCTTTTCCATCATGTTAGAAACCGGAGCCACGGAGAGTCCCTGTATTTCCATAAGGACTGGCCTGAGAACATGCAAGCGGAGGGGCAGCATCTAGAGTCAGGGAAACCTCCACAGCCAGGGGAGATGGGCCAAGCTGAGCAAGATGGAATTGACAGAGATGAGAGGGACGTCCTATCTCGAGTTCTCCAGTATAGGGGTCCGGGGTTGGGGTGATGGGGTTCCACAGCAGCAGCCATGCCAAGGCCTCGGGTTTCAGCAGGCGGTGGTTCAGGATGTCTGGACAGGCTCCTCCTGCCTAAAGGAGGACTGGAGGCAATCTCATGATACCTACCCCTCACTGGTCAAACCAAGCGGACAGGTCAGGGCTGCAGTCTCTCTCTTTATTAACACTGGTGCCAAAGAGAGAATCTGGAATGTGGTAGATACACATAAATGCTCAGCGAGTGCGGGAAGACCTCTGAATTAGGGCTTGAATATGTTGGTTTCTGCCTGTCCCGTTTTACAGGGGATAATAACGAACTCTCCAGTGCTAACAAGGAGTCTGTTAAGTCTTGTCACTTCAGGGACAAGGGAAAAAACTCAGATGTTTAACGTGAACACAAGGCAGGATGAAAATAAGCCTGGTCTTCCATAACTGCAGGACCAGCAGGTCAAAGGTGGATTACTTTTATTTTATGGATTGTACTTTTATTTTATGAGGCTGTAGAGAGGGATTGCAGATAACTGGCCCGGGTGCCACCACACACCCCTCTCAAGTCCGTGGCAAGCATCACTAGTTGATCGTGGGTGTCTCCCATGGAGCCAGGACAAGCCTCAGAATCCTTCTCAACACAGTGCCTCAAACTCTCCCCACCAATGGAATGGAGCTGACACTCGAAATGAAACCTGCATGTGAAGCTTTGTCTAGAACACAGGGATAGGCCAACAACGGGGAGCCCACTAACATCAAGAAAATACATTTTGTGATAAGCAAAGATGCAGCAAGTTTCCTGGGGTGGGGGGTGCGCGGCGGGCAATAGGTTTATCATCACCACTTATGAAGAGGTTACTTCTTTCCTTTCTTTCCCGGGATGTGTCCAGAGGCAAGGAAAGCATGAGTCCTCGTTGGTATGTGGTGGATGCATTTCCAGTGTTGAGAGTTCAGACCCTGAGTTACATCCCACAGGGCACCTTAAGAGCTAAGGACAAGAAGAAATGATAATTATGTATGTGACAGAGGTGTTAGCTACCCTGCAATGGCAATTATATTGCAGTATAAATACATCAAATCAATACATTGTATACCTTAAACTTACACAGTTATATGTCTATTAAATCTCAATTTTAAAGAAACAGCTAAGGGCAGTGATGAACTTCAAGAACAGGAGGGACAAGACACCTCAGTACAGAGGCTCGTGCCCTGGAAATGCTTTGCAATTGCTCCCAGGCAGCCCTGCCATTTTTCCTCTGCTGACCAAGTCCCTATTTCAGTGACTCCAGGTGGTACTACATCCCCTTGCATTTTGGCCTGAATTCTATTTAATAGATTCAGAGGTTCACTGTGCAGCATCCCCTGCTATAGGGTCTCTTTGCCCCTCACTGTGGTTGCCAGCCCCCTCAGCTGTGTTTCCTGCTGGTGATGGGAACTACTGGTTTCCCTGTGTGATACATCAAGGGAACTGGGCTGTCTGTCTAGACACACCAGACCCCTTGCAGAGGCCCATGTTGTTAGAGGGGTGCCTTTTAAGGCTGTTGCCTCCCAGAGTAACAAAATGTAATTCAGGCGTAAGAGCACTTTACTTCAGCCCTCAACCTGTAACGTAAGTGGGACCTTCTACCACCTAATTCTTCCCATCCCTGGCCTGGGGATTTCTACTCAGAGGGAGGAGCCAGACCCCTGAGCCCTCTTCTGGCCTCCTCTTCCCCTTTCTCTCTAGTGGGAACTTACCTCATTGATACCCATCATCTTCTCTATGACATGACTTTATGGAGAAAGTCCATAATCTGACACCTCCTAGGCTCTGTCATTGATAGTAAAGAGCATTTAGAATTCAAAGACTTTAATCTTTTTCAACTGAGCCTGTGTTTCAAGGCTGCTATGCTGATGTTGCCTCAAAACACTAGCTGGATTTGAAGTTGGACAATGACTTTTTTGGTCTAGGCTCTAGGATGTACCTATGCCTCCACCCTGAAGCAAAGAACACCACTGATTTAATGGACGAGGAGTTACAGGACAACACATGATTCACAGGGAAGGAAAAAATTTCTTCCATGATTTTCCAACTAAAAAAGGTATTTTTCTATGGAATAACCAGAATGTACAAACAGGTTTGTGTTCCAAGGTGTTTATTCTAGCATTATTTGTAATTTTTTAAGAAAGTGGCAACAAATCAAATGTCCAACAAAAGGGGATTAGTTAAATTGTAGTTTTAAATAATATCATAGAAGATTATTCATTTACATGGGTAAAATTTTATGATGTATCATTAGGTGAAGAAAGTACATTATAAAATAACATTTAACATGACTACATTGTGCACAAAATACACATAATTATCTCTGGATGGTAAAACGATGAATGATTTTTACTTTCTTTATTGTGCCTTTTCATATTTTCCAAATTACCAGTGAACATGTGTTAATTTTGTAATCAGAAAGAAATGAACAATAAATGCTTTGTCTGTTTTTTGGAGAAGAAAATGCAGGTAGTCCCTTGAGTGGGATAATGTGGGGTAGATTCAAGGACCAGACAGGATCCTGGGACTGTTTTAGCTTCTCTAAGTCTGAGAAACTTGTTCTGGTATCTCCCCAACATTGGCCCCTGGCCCAGTGATGCAGTGAGAGGGTGGAATGGTCCTCCCCAGGCTTGATGGCTCCCCAAGCCCTTGGACAATGGCCAGTACCCCAACCAGCACAGAAAATACCCACTCCCCTTGAAGCCTTCTCATCATAGAAACACTCCATCTATAAAGGACCATGGTACCAAAGAGAGCTTTTCTGCCTGCACTTAAACCTTGAGTACCCTGGAGTTTCTATCTTTTATGAAATAGCTTTTCATTTTTCCTCTCTCTACTAAGGGCTATTACAAGCCACTGAGTCGTTCTTCCTACATCAATTTTTAATCTTGTTAAGTTTTTTTTTTTTTGCACTTGACCCATGCTCAGTTCATAAATAAAACATCAAAACATTTTGCTCCAGTTCCTTCTGTAGGTTTTATTTGTTTGTCTTTGATTTAGTACAGTCTTCCACTGGGGAGGAAGAAAGCAGTGAACATACCACTATCTGACCATGTCCTTCATCCATGTACAAGCTTTCCCTGGCTCCCTATTGCCAACTGGGGAAGGCCTATACGTCTCAGCACGGCACCCAAGGCTTGCCATGACTTGGCCGTACTATCCTTTGTAGCTCAATTCCTCGCCTCCTCCTTCCAACACATCCCAAAAGGCAGAACAACTGCTGTTCCAGAACATACTCCACTTTCCAGACTTCTTGCCCCTGCTATTGGGAATGCTTGGGAAAGACTTCGGGGGTTGTTATTTAACATTTCCTATATGATTCTCTCTGAGTTGTGTTTATTTCTGCCTCACTCACTTTGCCTGGTTCCTTTGTAGACAAGGCTTCAGCTTAATGAACTCGATTTGAGGTCAGAGATCTGGCTTCGAGTTGACACTCAGGGACACTAGTCAAGAGTTGGTAGTTCCATTTATGTATTCATAAAATGGAGAGAGTAATGCCTACCTAACAGGGCAGTTATGAGAGCTAAATATGATTATGTATTTAAGAGTGCTGAGCAGAGGGCCTGGCATATAGTAGGACTTCAATAATCATGAAATCCGAGTCTTAGACAATATTTATGTATCAAACTATGCAAGTGCATTTGAAACACCTGTATACTCATCACCTAGATTCAGTAGTTATTTACATTTGGCCATGTATTCTTTATCTATCTACCTATCGCTCTCTATCCACTTCTTACCTATCTATCTATGTATCTAGATCTGTAACTATCTTTTTTTTTGGTTGAAGCACTTAAGTTGCAGACATAATGATTTTCATCCCTTTTATATCTAAAAATAAGAAAATTGTCTTATATAACCAAATGCCATTTTGCACCTGAGAACACTAACAATAATTCTTTATAATCTAATATCCAGTCCTCATTAAAATTCCCCAGTTATCACCAAAATGTCTTTTATAGTTTCCCCCAACTAAGAGCCAATCAAGATTCACATATTACATTTAATTATTATATCTCTTCTATCTCTTTCAATAAAAAAACATCTTTCACATATAGGCTTTTATTGACTTTTGGGAATACTGGGCCTCTGTCTCGTAGAATGTCTTGCATTTTGGAGTTTTCTGCTTGTTTCCTTCTGGTATAATTTAACTTTTTCCTCCACCCCTTGTATTTTCCATCAGCCACTTGGCAGAGACTCAAATGATCGGGTAGGAGCTTAATTCTTCCCCTTTCATGACTAAGTTTCAGAGTAAGGAAGTGCAACAATAGTCACTCTCAGTGTCGGCCTCTGAGTCATTCTCTCTTTCTCTCAGTATTCACTAAGGATTCATGGATTTTTAAATTGATGCATTCTACTATAATCCATTGTTTTCATTATAGGATTGATACTTGAATTGTCCTAATTTGGCAAATGGGAGCCTCTTCAAGCCAACTCCTGTGCATTTTTAAAAAAGCCCTCCCCCTTTACCCCCAACATATATTATGAAAATTTCAAACATCTAGAAAATGTGAAAGATTTTTTCAGTGAATACCCATTACACAGCACCTAGATTCCACCATTCACATTTTCCTGTATGTGCTTTATCACATACCTATCCTTCCATCCATTTCTCTATCCATGCATGAATTTGTCTAGGTATGATGTAAGAATCCAGTTTTATGTTTTCCCAAGTGATCGTATAGTTGTCCTATATCATTTATTTTAAACATCCATATTTCTGTAAGGATTTGAGATTCCTTCTTTAATAACATCAACGTTCCATTTGTAATGGGTATATTTCTGGTCTTTTAATCCTGAGCCACTGATGCATCTATCAAATTATGTGTCAATGCCATATTATTTTAATTGTAGAGATTTTGTTATATGTCTTAACATTTGGGAGAACTAGTTCATTTGCTATTGCTCTAAGTTTTGGTGTTTTCCTGGATGTTCTTGCTTGTTTCCATATGAACTTATAAAGAATTTATTAAATTTTATTTATTTTTAATCTTTTTTCATTGAAGTACAGTTGACATGCAATATTATATTAGTTTAGGTATACAGAATAACAGTTCAACAATCGTATTCATTACAAAATGCTCACCATGATAAATGTACCATCTGTCACCAAGAGTTTAAAATCAAGTTGTCTAGTTCTAAAAAAAAAAAGTACTAGGGTTTTACTGTGATTGGCTAAGTTTATATATTACCTTTGGATATATTAAGTTGTATTGCCAAAGAAGAACATTTATTGAGATTATCATATTATTTTTATTGTTAAAATTATTAATATTTAGAATTATTAATTTTCTAATATTGAACCATCCTTGAATTGTTGTAATTAAATTTGGTCATATATATTATTTTAAATGTACTGTTGGATCTGTTGATAAAATTCTATTTAGGATTCTTGTATAGTCACTGATAAGTGAGACTGGCCTGTATGTTTCTTTTTTAAACAATATTTATCTGGTTTAGGTATCAATATTATTTTCCTTTTATACAAAAAATTCAAAAGTTTGCATTCTTTTTTTGTTATTTGAAAACATCTAAATGGCGTTAGGATTATCTTATTTTTTAAAGGAATGGCAAAAGCATTTGAAAGTACCTGGAACTTTTATGGGGGTTAGTTCTTTCATAACTTTCTCTGTATTATGAAAATTGATCAATATAGGCTATCTCCATTTGTATCAGTTTTGGCAAATGGAATTTTTCCTAGAAAACTCTTTTTCAGCTAGACTTTAAAATTTTTTGCATACAATTGTGCAAATAGATTGTAAAATTTTCTTCTGTTTCCCGTAGTTAAGTCCTTCAGGGCATTCCTTCTTTTGTGTATTTATTCTTTCTGCTATTTTTCATGTTTTAGTTAACTGTTTATCTGTTTGTCTGTCTGAGATAATGTACTGTTAATTTTTATGAATGTTTCATGTGCACTTGAGAAGAAGATATATTCTTTGTTGTCAATTGGTGTAAATTTTGGTAGATACAGATAACATCAACCCTATGATTATGTTGCTTAGGAGTTCTAGCTATCTTTATCTTCTGTCCACTTCATATTTCTTAGAGTGAGAGTGGTGTGTTAAAATCTCCTTTCATTAGTGGTTTCTGTACATTCTACTTTGCATCTCCTATAATTGCTGCTTTATGAAGACTGATGTTTTATTTGGTGCAATGATATTCATAACTGTCGCATCTTAATTTTGAATTGCAATCTGTAATGTTATCAAGTGTTCTGCTTTGTCTCACTTAATTTTTTGGCTTGACTTCTACCTTGTTTTAGATCAAGGTATCAGTTTGTTTGTCTTGTTTTTTGCCTGGCATACCCTAGTCTGATCCTTTCAGTCTTCCTGAATCACTTAGTTTCAAATATGTGTCTTTGTAAGCTAATCTGAACATCTTTTTCTAGTAAGTGAGTGCAGTAGACTGAATGCTTGTGTCCTCCTAAAATTCGTATGTTGAAACTTAACCTCCAAGGTGGAGCCTTTGAGAGGTGATTAGGTCATGAGGGTGGAGCCCTAATGAATGGGATTAGTGCCCTTATAAAAGAGACCCCAGAGAGCTCCTTCATGCCTTCTGCTGTGCGAAAACAGTGAGAAGACGGCTGTCTTCTCAGGAAGAGCCAGGAGGCAGGCCCTCACCAGACACTGAATCTGCTGGCACCTTGATCTTGGACTTCTCAGCTTCCAGAACTGTAAGAAATAAGTTTCTGTTGCTTATAAGCCACTCATTCTATGGTATTCGGTACAGCAACCTGAACAAAGACAGAAATACCGGTGATTATTGATTTTACAAGTTAACTTGACTGATCTAAAGGAGGCCCAGATAGCTGGTAAAACATTGCTTGTGGGTGTGTCTGTGAGGGTGTTTCCAGAAGAAATTAGCATTTGAATCAATAGGAGTTAAGGAGATTGCCCTCACCCGTGCAGGTAGGCATCACCCAGTCTAGGAGGAAGGGGCTTGAAGGATGAGCTGGAGTTAACCTGATGGAAGCAAAGGAAGGTATGCCAGGTAAAGGGCTAGGGGCCCAGATGCAAGAGGAAACAGGGCACTTGAGGTGATCACAGGGGCTTCAAGATGGACCCCAGAGAGCTGGCAGCGTGGTGGAATGACAAGAGAAGAGGCAGGGGCCAAGTTACAGAGGACTTGGGAGAGGATGGTAGGAGTTAGGGCTTGATCCCAAGAACAACAGGAGCTGTGGAAGAGTGCTCACAGCCAGGGTGTGACATAGGCAGACAGGATCTGAGTGCAGGAGGGACCTCAGGAATGAGTAGTTCAACCCCCATTCTGCACAAGGTCGCACACTGCAGGGGATGGGAAGCTCATCTCTCCTTGATAGCCCCACTAGAAGAGAATTCTATGACCAGAAGAGAATTTTTCCTTAAAGCAAGCCACAAGCTGCCTCCCTACAGTCTCCACTCAAAAGAGCTGAGCTTTTTCTCCTCATCTTATCCTTCTCTGAGCCAACACCTCCCAAGTCCCCTTGACCATGAGAACACTGTGAGAGGTCCGTGATGCTGGAAGGTGCGGGCCCTGCCACAAATCCTAAACAAGTTTTTCTCAGGAGCAGAAAATAGTGCATGGAGCTGCTTCCCACCCCCAGGAATCCCAGTGGAGACAGTGGCAGGTGGTGATCCACTGAGGACCGTGACAGCTAAGCCTGTGTGGCTGTGAATGTAGTGACCTTTGTGGCCCAAAGGACACAATAAAGGGCAGTTGCCCTAGTTTGGTCCTGCTCCAGAGTTTTTGCTCATCCACTTCCTCCTTGCCCACCCTGCATACCTTGGCTCTGAGTTTATGTGCTTTGCACCTTTAGTCACATCCAGGACCCCAGGTCCTGGCTCTTGGCTGATGTGGAGAACCCCGTTTTCTAGCTCCCTGTATCTTGGTCCGGGCTGGGCCCATGGGCCGTCTCTAGGGCCTCACACTGGTCCTCACTTTCACTATCAGGTCTGCTCAGCTAAGCCCTGCCTGACACTGAGTTATTAAGCAAATTCCACCAAATGGAAGTATCTGCTGCCAAGCACATTTCAAAAAGGAAAGGGAATTTTCAGCTATCAAAAGTGCATTTATTTCAAGGGGGCCTATCACTCACTGAAATTCACAAGAGAAAGAGAGTCCCAGGAAAATCAAGGGCATTTGCATTACAATCCACCTCGATGCCCAAAAATATCCTGCTGAACATGCAGAATTTCAAGGAAAAGAGTGTTTTGCTTATTTGCAGGAAAGATATGAATGTTCAAGAGAGTGGGGAGCTGAAGTTTAGCATCTCAGACATGCAAAGGAAAGCATTTTGTAACCATTGACCAAAGAATCACCTTTGACCTTACACATTTTTAAGCTGGCTCTGGCAGGGGTGGGAAAGGCGCTGGGCCTGGGATAGACCACAAGAGGTTGAAGCTAGGTGACCTTCACCTCTCTGTGCCTTTACAAAGGCTCCACGACTTTACAATGGAGATGATAGTAACAGGCCGTCATAAAGATTCCATCTGTACCCTGCAAACTTGTCTTCCAAATCCCCCTAATGTTTGAGGGAAGTGAGCAAGACCTTGACCCACGCAGCTGCTTCCCTGCCACCCGCAGAAGCAAGGGGCCAGGCTGCTGTCGCAAAATGGAAATGCCTTTGCAGCTCAGTGCATGAGGCTAAAAATTAATGCCATTTGCATCTTACACCATAGTGTTTTGTGTTTGTAACATCAAAGTGCTTAAAATGAGCACTTTTCCCAACTGGGGGAGAATAAAAAGTCAAAGCCACAAAGACTTCCCACTTGGCTTGTAGGTTAATGGGGGGTTGCTCTGGATAACAACATAACTGAAACAAATGCCAGGCATCATGCCAAGAGCTTGCCAAATATTCTTCTATTTAGTGAGATTAGGTAACTTGCCCAAGGTCACATGGCTAGACAGTGGCACAGTAGGACTCAAAATCAAGCCTGTGTGATTCTAAAAGCCAAGTACGGGAGCAGTATACTTCACAGCCGCAGGTCCAGCAGCGCTGAGTAAGGGGCTGACGTGAAGTGTGATGACATACCAATCAGGTTAGATCCCAGGCCAGTTTTCTTCTCTGTCTTAGGGTCACAATATTTTAGGAATGTGGATTTATATGAACATGTAGACTCCAGGATTCCCTTATTAAGTTTATCTTACAGGCCTCATCAATGATTTGCAAGGGGAGAGCCGCAGAAAACGGTGAAGAGGTGCAAGGTGCCCTGTTCCCAGGGTGACCTTGGAAAATTCTTGATGAGGGCTCCGTCCTTTTGAGAGATCCGGTCGCTTGCCTCACTGACCCCGGGTCACCCTCTTCTCCTGTCCCAGGGCAATGCTCCGCAGAGGATATTTCTAGTGGAGAAATCTGACTGGTGCTGAGGATCTTTATTTTCACCATTAATGCTGTGATTTTCACTGTGTGGGGCTGTCCTCCCCGCCATCAACTTTCTTCTTCTTGGGCACTAGATTAATCTGTCTTGTAGCTGTTGCTTAAGAGGGACCAGCTTGCAAAAAAATCTGCTAAATATTTTTAGATAGTAAATGTCGGTGAACCACATTTCCCAAGGTCTCATCCCATCTCCTTTTAAGTCTTCTTACGTGTGTCCAGAGAGGAAACTAACTATTTAAGACTGTAGGGCACAGTTTTGTTCATTGTGCCTCCCAGCACCTAAAGCCCCCCATTGTGTAGCTGTAGGAATAAGATGTGGAGCGGTTTTATTTTCCCTCATTGCCGCCCCTGGTTGCGGATCCCCTACTGACACGGCAGACAGTCCCCCTGGCTTTTGTGGCCTTGTGGCTGTTAGAAGCCAGTTGGGGTCCAAGCCTACTTCTGAGTCTGTGCTGTCCCCTCGGAAGTCAGCTCTGTGGCCCGTGGGCCTGGAGTGGGAGGTGTGGACTGCTTCCTCCTCCTGGCGTCCAGCATCACAGTGTAGGGGAGGAGGACTGAGGTCCACTCCCAGGATACTTCCTTCTACCTCCTTATTAGACCTGATGCCTCTGCTGTTGGAGGTGGAGAGGAGAACTGGAAATAGTAGAACTTTGTCTCTCCTTACTTATCCTGGCTGTGGTCCTCTCTCAGTTGGCCATTCTAGCTTCTCTTCTCTTCTTCCTGCTCAAATAGGATCAAAGGGCAGATTAGCAAGTCTCCTGCCTGAGTAAATACCAACTGGAGGCCTAAGGTGCGATCTCTCTTTGTAGACACCCACAGTCTCCATGAGTGAATTTCTTGGAGCCCTTCCCCATCACTTGCCCTGGGGATGGAAGACTAGCATCCTGTTCTCTCCCAAAGAGGAGACACAGGGAAAAATGCCACTGCCCTTCCTACTAGGTCAAAAACATACATTTCAGTAATTGCTTCTTCCTGCACTATCCAAGGCTGTTTAGATGAGGGCGGGGCAGGACCTGTCCCGATGCCTCTTAAATAAGTCCTGACGGGGTGTCCTGCCCCACTTGTTCCTGGCTCTTTAGAATTCGGAGTGTTTAATGCTAATGTTAATCCACAGTTTGGAGCCCTAATCACACTCCACATCTTGTTATATATAGTTGGGGAGTTTTCATCTTCATCAGACAGAGTCTACTTCTCACTATAAAAAGATAAGCAGCAGAAACTCACTTTCCCAATTCTCCTTGCAGCTAGGAATAGGTGTAGGTGTGTTATGCTACAGGTATGCTACCCAGCTTTTGATGATCAGATAGACAACTCCAGACTTCGAATTAGAAACCAATAATATAAAGAATTAGGGACTTTGCAGAAATCCAGTATAGCTGTGAGGGGCACAGGAGCTACACCCAGTTTCTAGGGACACAGTGAGAGCAACGTGAGCGTCCAGTGTCACTGGGACCAGGGGTGCAAGCCGCAGGGTCTGTGCAGCAGCTGTGTGTCTTCATAGACCCAGTCTGCAGCCTGACTTGGGGACTGCTCTGGACTACAGACACCCTAAGCCTTGTTCTCAGGCCATCCTGAGATTCCGTGGGCTTACCCAATATTCTTTCAGTAAACTTCTTCTCTTAAATCTAGCACCCTCCCCTGCCATAGCCAAAACAAATGTTTATCAGTGTAGTTAGGAGAGCTGTTAAAGTTACTTCCTGTTTCATTATATATTTGTCTAAAGAGATGATGAATCAAGCTATGCTATTTTGGGCAAAAGTTGCTTTAGAAAAAATGTCTCACCAACACACTGAAAAACTTGAGTGGAAAGCACTTCTGGCAAAAATATCATTAGTAACTGATTCAGTAGCTACTGATGCCCTCATATTTACTTTGGCTTTCCTTAGTGGCTTAAGCTTTGACACTAGAGGATTGATCTTACCTTCACAAATATTCCTGTATATTTCTAGTTGATATTACCCCTGGTTAAAATATAATCTCAGGGAATATTGAAAAAATTTCACCTGTTATTTTACCACCCAGAAATCTTATCCAGAATCATTATAAGGAAAACAACCAAAGGTGAATAAAATGACCAAATTTTTAACACCTAAGTTGTAACCCAAATGTAAAGTACATAAATATCCATAATTCTTAGAAGTTTTACTGAGCACCTACTCCGGGCCAGATCCCAGGCTAAGTATATATTAGTTCATCTAATACAACAACCCTATGAGACCAAAATTATCATCCCCATTGTGTAGATAAAGAAATTAAATATCTTAAATATCCTCAGTCTTTCAACCAGTTGTCCAAATACACTGGTGATATTGATGCTGTCATTTCATAGCAGCACGGTCTCCAGGTTCTGTTTGACCCAAAAAGATTTTACGTTATCTGTAGTGAAGGACATAGCATCTCCTCTCCATGCTTTCCAAGGTGTGTCTGGCACCGTTCTACTTCAGAAACTAAAATCCTTTCCAGTCTGTTGTAAACAGAAAGAGCTTTGTTAGTGGGGAAGCATGAGGAAACAAACCCTAAGATGGGTGTTGAAAAAGAACTGCCAAAACCACATGTCAGAACCAGGCCACCTTTCTTTCTAGACATGCTTCGGAAACATGCTACCTCTGCTACAAGCAGGAAGCTGCCTCTGCTAAACTGTGAAGCTGCTTGAGACCTTTCTCACCTCTGCTTGAATCTGCACCAGCAAATGGGTGCCTGACACCTACTCCTCTCCACACTAGCTTGGTTCCAGAAAGCAAGTCTAATACAATACAATAAGGACAAGATCAGTATTAACTCACATATTTAGCTTAATATAGATACAGATGGTTATGTATAGAAATATTTATAGATATGGACACTTACATGGACAAGTAAACACCCACACATTTCCTTGCTCTGTCGGCCAAGGAGCCTGAGAGCCTGTCACCTTGTGGCAATGAGACATCTAGCACCCAGACCTGGGGTTCTCATACTATTCTCCAATAAAAGGAACCAGAGCTCTTTGGAGAAATAGCTGATTTTAGGATTGGAAAATTTTCCTAGGGTAGGAAATACATAAGATGAGCCCAGAGAAGTGCTCAAATAAAACAGAACAAACAAAAACAATGTCCCACAATAATAGGTGTATGCCAGGTAACTCAAGAACCAACTGAAAGAGCTCCCAATGGACAAAGCTGGAACAACCTGAGGAATGAACAAAATAAGTAGTATTTATTGTAACCCTATATAACCCTCAAAAGTCTCAAGGACATTTAAAAAAAAAAAAGAGAAGTCTGAGAAATTGTCACAACAAGAGGATCCTAAGGAGACGTGATAATGTGGTAAGCTGGATGAGATCCTGGAACAGAAAAAGGTAAAAACTGAGGAAATCTGAATAAAGTATGGAATTTAATTAAAAATAATATATGAACATTAAGGGACTAGTGGTTACCAAAGGGGAAGAGTGGGGGTGGGTGGGTGGGGAGGGAGGGAGAAGGGGATTGAGGGGTATTATGATTAGTACACATGGTGTGGGGGGGATCATGGGGAAGACAGTGTAGCACAGAGAAGGCAAACAGTGAATCTGTGGCATCTTATTACACTGATGGACAGTGACTGCATTGGGATATGGGTGTGGGTGGAGAAGGCAAACAGTGACTCTGTGGCATCTTACTACACTGATGGACAGTGACTGCATTGGGATATGGGTGTGGGTGGAGAAGGCAAACAGTGACTCTGTGGCATCTTACTACACTGATGGACAGTGACTGCATTGGGGTGTGGGTGGGGATTTGATGATATGGGTGAATGTAGTGACCACATTGTTCTTCATGTGAAACCTTCATAAGAGTGTATATCAATAATACCTTAATAAAAAAATTGTATATTAAACAAAACACCAACATTGTGTAGAGAAACAGGTTTTCAACAGTTTTATCTCTAATAGCTTCAGAGATAACCAGATTAACTCTCAAAACCAACTTTCTTCTCTAAAGAGCTTTCTAACAAATGCAGAAAAAACCTTCCCATTAAAAAATATATCAACATTGCTTCATTAATGGCAACAAATGTTCCATACTGATGTAAACTGTTAATAATAGGAGACGCTGGCTGTAGAGTATTTGAGATTCTCTGTATTATCTTTACAATTTTTCTGTATGTCTAAAACTATTCAAAAACTAAAGTTTATTTTAAAAAATATGCAGGGACCTTTGGAACTAAATCAGCAGGTCTAACATATATGCAACTAGAGTCCTAGAAATTGGGGAAAGAGAGAATGAAGCTGAAAATTTTTTGAAGAAATGATGGTTGAAAATTTCACAAATTTGGCAAACGATACAAATTTACAGATTCAAGCATCTTAATGGATCCCAATTAGAATAATATGAAGAAAACCACACCTAAGCATACATATCATAATTGCTGGAAACCTGTATGTATGTGGAGGTGGGGGTAACTTGTAGCTGTAATGTTTATATGGGAAAGAAATGCTGAAGATGATAAAAAGGAAGAAAGTGGAAAGGAGGAAATAGTAAACAGAGGAGAAAATTTAATAAAATTGAGAGGAAAATTGATAAAAATTCAACATTATGAAGAAGATTGAAGAGACTATAGAAAAGCTTCTGGCAAGACTAATCAAGTAAAAAGAGAGTCAGAAATAAGAAACCTTATAAATGAAAAAGGTTAATAGCCACAAATGTCACAGAGAATACTGTGGACAGCTTAATGCAAATAAATTTGAATACCTAAATGCAAAATTTAATATTAAAATGCTATTTATAGTCATTGAATCAAGAAGAAATAGAACACCTGAATAATGTATTGCTTTTGAAGAGAGTGAATCAGTAGTTCAAAATATATTTACCTTCAAAACACCAGGCCCACACAAGTTTGGCAATGAGTTCTAACAAACTGTCAAGTAACAAATAATTCCAACCTTATACAAACTCTTCCAGAGACTGTAAGATGAAGGAACAGTTATCAATTCAAAGTCTTGATGCAAAATAGACATGGATGTCATGAGGAACACTAATGATGCACTACTCTGAATCATAAAGATAGATTTAAAAACTTAAAAATACTTGCAAACCAAATATATATAAATATAAATGTAAATACAAATGATCATTATTTAATTATATTTCAAGTATACAGAGAGGAATCATGTTAAAGAAAAAGCAACATATGATTATACTAACAGATGCAAAAAATTCATTAGAAAACATTTTTAACACTCATTCATATACAAAAATTGGGGAAAGGAGGAATAGAGAATTTCCTTAACCTGATAAAGGATATTTAACAAAAACACACAAAAAGCAGTATATTAATGGCAAAAATGGTAAAATGTTAGAAGCAATTCATTTAAATTCAGGAAAAGGAAATGGACCTAGAGCACAGCTTCCTTCAGCATCATACTGAAGACCCTAGCCAACACATCAAACAAGAAAAGAAGAAGAAGAAAAAAAGTAAAGGTTTGGAAAAGATGAAATAAAATTGTCATTATCTGCAGAATAAATAATTGTCAAGAAAATCCAAGAGAACCTTCAGACAAATTGTAGTTAATGAGTTTTCAAGGTTTCTGAATACAAATATTAAAATTTAAAAATCATTCACTTCCTGTGCACCAGCCGTAACTATTAGAAAATGTAATTTTGAAAGTCTGTGACAATTTTAAGGACATAAGAAGCAAAGGAACAAATCAAACCAAATACATGCATAGCACTTATGGAGAAATGTTTAATTCTTTACTGAAGGAAGTTAGGGACAAATCTAAGTAAATGGGGTGATATACCATGTCCATGGATATGAAGACTCAGTATCATTATAATATAAATTCTCTACAAATTAATTCATAAATTTAATATACATCCAATTAAAATCCTTATAGAATACTTTGTGGAGCTTGACAAATTTATTCTAAAAACATATAGGAAGAACAAAGGGCTATGATAATTAAGGTGAATTTAAAAATAAGAACAAGGTAGAGGGATATGCCTTGGTAGATTTCCAGTTTTCTTATGTGGCTGCAGTAATTAAAATAATGTTGTCTGATAGGTATAGAGAAGTAAATTAGTGGAAGAAAATTGAGAGCCTAGAAACAGGTTAATGTTTACATGAGAACTTAATATGTAACAGAGCTGACAGTACAGATCAACAGGAGTAATAGGGCTAACGACTTACTAAAAGGTGCTTGTATAATTGGTAATGTGTGTGAAAAAATTTGATCTCCATTTCACGCCACATACAAAAATAAATTCCAGGGGATTAAAAACCAAATATAAAAAAGCAAAAATTGAAAATGTTATGTGAAAATTAGGATATTTTTTATAAATAAGGAAAGATTTCTTAAACAAGATAAAGAATAATTTATGTGAAAAAGAATGATGAATTCAACTGCATTAAAATTTAAAACTTCACGAAAAACACTGTAAAAAGGTAAAAAGTGCACATACACCCATCCAATAATTAGGTTCCAAAATAAATGACATTTATGCATCAATTATTAAGACAGCCCAATAGAAAAAACTACGCAAATAATAGGAAAAGGCAATTTATAAAGGAAGCTATTAAATAGAAAATGAACACATGGGAAGATAATCTCATTAGATATCAGAAAAATACTAAATAAAACCACAATAAGGGACAATTCTACACCATCTGCTTGTGTGTCTTGGATAATGTATATACATTTTAAATAACGAAAGAGAAAAAATTAAAAACCCTAAAGCTTAATAATGAGAGAAAGATAAATGTTCATGTGAGTTACAACATAGGATAAAATAAGAGAAATACATTTAAAGGAAGGTTTGGAACCATGTATATAATATGCTGGCATATGTATATGCTTGTGTTTGCATGAATTATCTCTGGACAGACACACATGAAACTAGTAATAGTGGTCTTCTGATGAAGGGACCACCTACTACATATTTTTTTAGAGGAAATAAATGTTTGAAAACTACTTGCTGAGAAATCCTTTAATACAGCCAGTCTGCACCAGCAAACCAACATCAGTCTCTAAAACTGGAGAAAGCCAGGTGTTGAAGAGCTGCAACCACATGGCCCTCAAAGCCCAAAATATTTACTATGTGGCCATTCAGGAAACAGTTTGATGACCCCTGATTGAGAAGGGTGTGGATGTTCGAGATGGGGGTGTGGGAAGTATCAGGTAAGATGTGCAGTTTTTTTTTGGTATTATTAATGTGCAATTACATGAGCAACATTATGGTTACTAGACTCCCCCTATTATCAAGTCGCCACCACATAGCCCATTACAGTCACTGTCCATCAGTGTAGTAAGATGCTATAGAATCACTACTTGTCTTCTCTCTGTTATACTGCCTTCCCCATATCCCCCCACCCCGCTACATTATGTGTCCTAATTGTAATACCCCTTTTTCTCCCTTATCCCTCCCTTCCCACCCATCTTCCCCAGTCCCTTTCCCTTTGGTAACTATTAGTCCATTCTTGGGTTCTGTGAGTCTGCTGCTGTTTTCTTCCTTCAGTTTTTTCTTTGTTCTTATACTCCACATATGAGTGAAATCATTTGATACTTCTCTGTCTTTCTCCGCCTGGCTTATTTCACTGAGCATAATACCCTCTAGCTCCATTCATGTTGTTGCAAATGGTAGGATTTGTTTTCTTCTTATGGCTGAATAATATTCCATTGTGTATATGTACCACATCTTCTTTATCCATTCATCTACTGATGGACACTTAGGTTGCTTCCATTTCTTGGCTATTGTAAATAGTGCTGCGATAAACATAGGGGTGCATCTGTCTTTTTCAAACTGGGCTGCTGCGTTCTTAGGGTAAATTCCTAGGAGTGGGATTCCTGGGTCAAATGGTATTTCTATTTTGAGTTTTTTGAGGAACCTCCATACTGCTTTCCACAATGGTTGAACTAATTTGCAGTCCCACCAGCAGTGTAGGAGGGTTCCCTTTTCTCCACATCCTCGCCAACATTTGTTGTTGTTTGTGTTTTGGATGTTGGCCATCCTCACTGGTGTGAGGTGATATCTCATTGTGGTTTTAATCTGCATTTCTCTGATGATTAGAGATGTGGAGCATCTTTTCATGTGCCTGTTGGCCATCTGAATTTCTTTGGAGAAGTGTCTGTTCAGCTTCTCTGCCCATTTTTTAATTGGCCTATTTGCTTTTTGTTTGTTGAGGTATGTGAGCTCTTTATATAATTTGGATGTCAACCCCTTATTGGATATGTCACTTATGAATATATTGTCCCATACTGTAGGATGTCTTTTTGTTCTACTGATGGTGTCCTTTGCTGTACAGAAGCTTTTTAGTTTGATATAGTCCCACTAGTCCATTTTTGCTTTTGTTTCCCTTGCCCAGGAAAATATGTTCATGAAGAAGTTGCTCATGTTTATGTCCAAGAGATTTTTGCCTATGTTTTTTTCTAAGAGTTTTATGGTTTCATGACTTACATTCATGTCTTTGATACATTTTGAGTTTACTTTTGTGTATGGGGTTAGACAATAATCCATTTTCATTGTCTTACATGTAGCTGGCCAGTTTTGCCAACACCAGCTGTTGAAGAGGTTGTCATTTCCTCATTGTATATCCAAGACTCCTTTATCATATATTAATTGACCGTATATGTTTGGGTTAATGTTTGGATTTTCTATTCTGTTACACTGGTCTGTAGGTCTGTTCTTGTGCCAATACCAAATTGTCTTGATTACTGGGGCTTTGTAATAGAGCTTGAAGTCAGGGAGCGTAATTCCCCCTGTTTTATTCCTCCTTCTCAGGATTGCTTTGGCTATTCGGGGTCTTTTGTGGTTCCACATAAATTTTAGAATTATTTGTTCCAGTTCATTGAAGAAAGCTGTTGGTATTTTGATAGGGATGGCATTGAATCTGTAGATTGCTTTAGGTAGTGTAGCCATTTTGACAATATTTATTCTTCCTAGCCAAGAGCATAGGATGAATTTCCATTTGTTAGTGTCCTCTTTAATTTCTCTTAGGAGTGTTTTGTAGTTTTCAGGGTATAGGTCTTTCACTTCCTTTGTTAGGTTTATTCCTAGGTATTTTATTCATTTGGATGCGATTGTGAATGGAATTGTTTTCCTGATTTCTCTTTCTGCTAGGTCATCTTTAGTGTGTAGGAAAGCAACAGATTTCTATTGTGTTAATTTTGTATTCTGCAACTTTGCTGAATTCAGATATTAGTTCTAGTAGTTTTGGAGTGGAGTTTTTAGGGTTTTTTATGTACAGTATCATGTCATCTGCAAATAGTGACAGTTTGACTACTTCTTTACCAATTTGGATGCCTTGTAATTGTTGGTTTTGTCTGATTGCCATGGCTAGGACCTCCAGTACTATGCTGAATAACAGTGGGGAGAGTGGGCATCCCTGTCTTGTTCCCGATCTTAGGTGAAAAGCTTTCAGCTTCTCGCTGTTAAGTATGATGTTGGCTGTGAGTTTGTCATATATGGCCTTTTTTATGTTGAGGTACTTGCCCTCTATATCCATTTTGTTAAGAGTTTTTATCATGAATGGATGTTGAATTTTGTCAAATGCTTTTTCAGCATCTATGGAGATGATTATGTGGTTTTTGTTGTTCTTTCTGTTGATGTGGTGGATGATGTTGATGGATTTTCGAATGTTGTACCATCCTTGCATCCCTGAGATGAATCCCACTTGATCATGGTGTATGATTATCTTGATGTATTTTTGAATTTAGTATGCTAATATTTTGTTGAGTATTTTTGCATCTATGTTCATCAGGGATATTGGTCTGTAATTTTCTTTTTTGGTGGGGTCTTTGCCTGGTTTTTGGTATTAGAATGATGCTGGCTTCATAGAATGAGTTCGGAAGTACTCCCTCCTCTTCTACTTTTTGGAAAACTTTTAGGAGAACGGGTATTATTTCTTCTCTATATGTCTGATAAAATTCAGCAGTGAATCCATCTGGTCCGGGGATTTTGTTCTTGGGTAGTTTTTTATTATCGATTCAATTTCGTTGCTGGTAATTGTTCTGTTTCAATTTTCTGTTTCTTCCTTGGTCAGTCATGGAAGGTTGTATTTTTCTAAGAAGTTCTCCGTTTCGTCTAGGTTTTTCAGCTTGTTAGCATATAGATTTCCATAGTATTCTCTAAAAATTCTTTGTATTTCTGTGGGGTCTGTCGTGATTTTTCCTTTCTCATTTCTGATTCTGTTGATGTGTGTCTACTCTCTTTTTCTCTTAATAAGTCTGGCTAGGGGTTTATCTATTTTGTTTATTTTTTCAAAGAACCAGCTCTTGGTTTCATTGATTTTTTCTATTGTTTTATTCTTCTCAATTTTATTTATTTCTTCTCTGATCTTTATTATGTCCTTCCTTCTGGTGACTTCGGGCCTCATTTGTTCTTCTTTTTCCAATTTCAATAATTGTGACTTTAGACTATTTATTTGGGATTGTTCTTCCTTCTTTAAATAGGCCTGGATTGCAATGTACTTTCCTCTTAGAACTGCCTTTGCTGCGTCCCACAGAAGTTGGGGCTTTGTGCAGTTGTTGTCATTTGTCTCCATATATTGTTTGATCTCTGTTTTAATGTCGTCGTTGATCCATTGATTATTTAGGAGCATGTTGTTAAGCCTCCATGTGTTTGTGAGCCTTTTTGTTTTCTTTGTACAATTTATTTCTAGTTTTATACCTTTGTGATCTGAGAAGTTGGTTGGTAAAATTTCAATATTTTTGAATTTACTGAGGTTCTTTTGGTGGCCTAGTATGTGGTCTATTCTGGATAATGTTCCATGTGCACTTGAGAAGAATGTGTATCCTGTTGCTTTTGGGTGTAGAGTTCTGTAGATGTCTGTTAGGTCCACCTGTTCTAGTGTGTTGTTCAGTGCCTCTGTTTCTTTACTTATTTTCTGTCTGGTTGATCTGTCCTTTGGAGTGAGTGGTGTGTTGAAGTCTCCTAAAATGAATGCATTGTTGTCTATTTCCTCCTTTAATTCTGTTAATATTTGTTTCACATATGTCGGCGCTCCTGTGTTGGGTGCATATATATTTATAATGGTTATATCCTCTTGTTGGACTTTATCATTATTTAATGTCATTCTTTATCTCTTGTTACTTTCTTTGTTTTGAAGTCTATTTTGTCTGATACAAGTGCTACAACACCTGCTTTTTTCTCCCTGTTGTTTGCCTGAAATATCTTTTTCCATCCCTTCACTTTTAGTCTGTGTATATCTTTGGGTTTGAGGTGAGTCTCCTATGAGCAGCATATAGATGGGTCTTGCTTTTTTATATATTCTATTACTCTGTGTCTTTTGATTGGTGCATTCAGTCCATTTACATTTAGGGTGATGATCGATAGATATGTACTTACTGCCATTGCTGGCTTTAGATTTGTGGTTACCAAAGGTTCAAGGGTTGCTTCTTTACTATCTAACAGTCTCACTTAACTCTCTTGTTAAGCTATTATACACACAGTCTGATGAATCTTTATTTCTCTCCCTTCTTATTCTTCCTCCTCCATTCTTTATATGTTAGGTGTTTTATTCTGTACTCTTCTGTGTCTCCTTTGACTGTTTTGTGGATAGTTGAGTTTATTTTTTGCCTTTAGTTAGTATTTGGACCGTCTGCTTTCTTTGCTATGATTTTATTTTCTCTGGTGATATCTTTGTAGCCTTAAGAGTGCTTCCATCTAGAGCAGTCCCTTTAAAATATCCTGTAGAGGTGCCTTGTGGGAGGCAAATTCCCTCAACTTTCGCTCGTCTGGGAATTGTTTAATCCCTCCTTTAAATTTAAATGATAATCATGCTGGATACACTTTTCTTGTTTCAACGCCCTTCTGTTTCATTGTGTTAAATATATCATGCCATTCTCTTCTGGCCTGTTAGGTTTCTGTTGAGAAGTTTGATGATAGCCTGATGGGTTTTCCCTTGTAGGTGATTTTTTTCTCTCTCTGGCTGCCTTTAATACTCTGTCTTTGTCTTTGATTCTTTGATCTTTGCCATTTTAATTATTATATGTCTTGGTGTTGTCTTCCTTGGGTCCCTTGTGTTGGGAGATCTGTGGGCTTCCATGGTCTGAGAAACTATTTCCTTTCTCACCTTGCGGTAGTTTCATCAGTTATGTCTTCAAAGACACTTTCTATCCCTCTTTTCTCTCTCTTCTTCTTCTGGTACTCCTACAATGTGAATATTGTTCCGTTTGGATTGGTCACACAGTTCTCTTAATATTCTTTCATTCCTAGAGATCCTTTTATCTCTGTCTGCCTCAGCTTCTCTGTACTCTTGTTCTCTGATTTCTATTCCATTAACAGTCTGTTGCACCTCATCCAGTCTGCTCCTAAGCCTGTCAATTGATTGTTTCATTTCTGTAATGTCCCTCCTGACTTCATCCCTTAGCTCTTGCATATTTCTCTTTAGGTCCATCAGCATGGGTATGACGTTTATTCTGAATTCTTTTTTAGGAAGATTGTTTAAATCTATCCCACCAGGCCCTCTCTCTGGGGTTGTCTGGGTGATTTTTGACTGGATCAGATTCTTCTGTCTTTTCATGGCGATAGAAGTGGTTGCAGGTAGGTGACATGTGTGTCAGCTGGGAGAACAAAGTCCCTTCCTGCTTGTTGTTCTCCTTGCCCTTCTCTGCAGCCTGTGCTGGTTACCCGCACACTGGGGAGCAGTCTCTGAGATAATCTCCTGAGCTGCCGTGGGCAGGACTGCCCTCAGGCTTGCCTAGAGCACTGCGGGGGTTTGCAGCCATGCCGGGTACGTTCTGCAGCAAATCTGCCACCCTTTCGCACCTTCCAGACCTTGCTCTGGCTTCCACAGCCTGTGCTGGTTACCTGCATACCAGGAGGCAGTCTCTGGGATAATCCCCTGAGCTGCCGTGTGCAGGGCTGCCCTCAGGCTAGCCTAGAGCCCTGCAGGGGGTTGTAGCCATGCCGAGTGTGTTCTGCAGCAAGTCTGGGGCCCCTTGGTGCCTTCCAGACCTTGCTCTGGCTTCCGCGGCCCTTCCTGGTTAGCTGCGCACCTGCCAGAGGAGATTCTGTGTGGTTGCTGTGGGCGGGGCTGCTCTCCCGCTGTTCCACAGCTGTGGCGGATCCACTGGGCCGTTTGCAGCACTGGCCGGGGGGAACGAATGGTGGGCTGCTTATCGCTGTGAGGAACTTCAGCAGGGCTGCTTTACCCGGCAGCCGGTTAGGGGGCCCGAAATTCCTCAAGATTCCCAGCCTGCTTGGCTGAGTGTGGGGATGATTTTGTTCTGCTGTTGGGCCCTTGTCTCTTTAAGACTTTTGAGAAAGCGTCCACTTTTCTTTTGTCCCAGGGGAGCCGGCTGTGGGGACCTGCTCGCAGTCTCCATCTTGGATCCTGCCCTTTTGTTTCTCTAATCTCCAGTGCACCATGTGTGTCTGTGCTCCTGGTGCAGATCACCAGGGCTGGTTATTTAGCAGTCCTGTGCTTCCACTCCCTCCCCACTCTGATTCTTTTCCTCCCACTGGTGAGCTGGGGTGGGGAGTGCTTGGGTCCTGCCGGGTCATGGCTTTGTATCTTACCCACTTCGTGAGGTGCTGAGTTCTCACAGATGTAGATGTAGCCTGGCTGTTGTACTGTATCTTCTGGTCTCTCTTTTCGGAATAGTTGTATTTTCACAAATATATATGATTTGGGGAGGAGATTTCCACCACCCTGCTCACACCACCATCTTGGGCCCCCCCTTCTTTAGGGTTTTTTATGTACAATACCATGTCATCTGCAAACAGGGACAGTTTGACTTCCTTACCAATCTGGATGTGTTTTATTTCTTTGTGTTGTGTGATTGCCATGGCTAGGACCTCTAGAACCACGTTGAATAAAAGTGGGAAGAGTGGCATCCTTGTCTTGTTCCTGATCTTAAAGGAAAAGGTTTCAGCTTCTTGCTGTTAAGTATAATGTTGGCTGTGGGTTTGTCATCTATGGCTTTTATTATGTTGAGGTACTTACCCTCTATACCCATTTTGTTGAGAGTTTTTATCATGAATGGATGTTGAATTTTGTCAAATGCTTTTTCAGCATCTATGGAGATTATCATGTGGTTTTTGTCCTTTTTGTTAATGTAGTGGATGATGTTGATGGATTTTCGAATGTTGTACCATCTTTGCATGCCTGGGATGAATCCCACTTGATCATGGTGTATGATCCTCTTGATGTATTTTTGAATTCAGTTTGCTAATATTTGGTTAAGTATTTTTGCATCTATGTTTGTCAGGGATATTGGTCTATAACTTTTTTTGTGGTGTCTTTGCCTGGTTTTGGAATTAGAGTGATGTTGGCCTCGTAGAATGAGTTTGGGAGTATTCCCTCCTCTTATACTTTTTGGAAAACTTTAAGGAGGATGGGTATTAGGTCTTCACTAAATGTTTGATAAAATTCAGCAGTGAAACCATCTGGTTCAGGTGTTTTGTTCTTAGGTAGTTTTTTGATTACCAATTCAATTTCTTTGCTGGTAATTGGTCTATTCATATTTTCTGTTTCTTCCTGGGTCAGCCTTGGAAGGTTGTTTTTTTCTAGAAAATTTTCCATTTCTTCTAGGTTATTCATTTTGTTACCATATAATTTTTCATAGTATTCCCTCATAATTCTTTGTATTTCTGTGGTGTTTGTAGTGATTTTTCCTTTCTCATTTCTGATTCTTTTTATGTGTGTAGACTCTCGTTTTTTCTTGATAAGTCTGGCTAGGGGTTTATCTATTTTGTTTATTTTCTCGAAGAACCAGCTCCTGCTTTCAATGATTCTTTCTATTGTTTTACTCTTCTCAATTTTATTTATTTCTGTTTTAGTCTTTATTATGTCCCTCCTTCTACTGACTTTGGGCCTCATTTGTTCTTCCTTTTCTAGTTTCATTAATTGTGAATTTAGACTGTTCATTTGGAATTGTTCTTCTTTCCAGAGGTAGGCCTGCATTGCAATATATTTCCCTGTTAGTACAGCCTTCACTGCATCCCACGGATTTTGCGGTGTTGCATTATTGTTGTCATTTGTCTCTATATATTGCTTGATCTCTGTTTTTATTTGGTCATTGATCCATTGATTATTTAGGAGCATGTTATTAAGCCTCCACGTGTTTGTGGGCTTTTTCATTTTCTTTGCATAATTTATTTCTAGTTTCATACCTTTGTGGTCTGAGAAACTGGTTGGTACAATTTCAATCTTTTTTAATTTACTGAGGTTCTTTTTGTGGCCTCGTGTATGATATAGTCTTGAAAATGTTTCATGTGCACTTGAGAAGAATGTGTATCCTGTTGCTTTTGGATGGAGTGTTCTGTAGATGTCTGTTAGGTGCATCTGTTCTAATAACATTGTTCAGTGCCTCTGTCTCTTTATTTATTTTCTGTCTGGTCGATCTGTCCTTTGGAGTGAGTGGTGTGTTGAAGTCTCCCAAAATGAATGCATTGCATTCTATTTCCCCCTTTAATTCTGTTAGTATTTGTTTCACATATGTAGGTGATCCTGTGTTGGGTGCATAGATGTTTATAATGGTTATATCCTCTTGTTGGGCTGACCCCTTTATCATTATGTAATGTCCTTCTTTGTCTCTTGTGACTTTCTTTGTTTTGAAGTTTATTTTGTCTGATACAAGTACTGCAGCTCTTGCTTTTTCTCCCTATTAGTTTCATGAAATATCTTTTTCCATCCCTTCAGTTTTAGTCTGTGTATGTCTTTGGGTTTTAAGTGAGTCTCTTGTAGGCAGCATATAGATGGGTCTTGTTTTTTTATCCATTCAGTGACTCTATGTCTTTTGATTGGTGCATTCAGACCATTTACATTTAGGGTGATTATCGATAGGTATGTACTTACTGCCATTGCAGCCTTTAGATTCATGGTTACCAGAGGCTCAAGGGTAATTCCCTTTCTGTCTAACAGTCTAATTCAACTCACTTTGTATGCTATTACAAACACAACATAAAGATTCTTTTTTTTCCTCCTTTTTATTTCTCCTCCATTCTTTGTATGTTATTAATCATATTATGTACTCTTTGTGTATCTGTTGGGTGACATCTATTTAGCCTTAGGAATACTTCCATCTGTAGGTGTCCTCCAAAATGCACTGTAGAGGTGGTTTGTGGGTGGTAAATTCTCTCATATTTTGCTTATCTGAAAATTGTTTAATCCCTACTTCAAATTTAAATGATAACCTTGCTGGGTGGATTATTCTTTGTTCAAGGTCCTTCTGCTTCATTGCATTAAATATATCATGCCACTTCCTTCTGGCCTGTAAGGTTTCTGCTGAGAAGTCTGTTGATAGCCTGATGGGTTTTCCTTTGTATGTGATCTTTTTTCTCTATCTGCTCTTCAAAGTCTGTCTTTATCCTTGATCTTTGCCATTTTAATTATTATATGTCTTGATGTTGTCTTCCTTGGGTCCCTTGTTTCAGAGATTTGTCCATCTCCATGGCTTGAGAGACTATCTCCTTCCCCAGATTGGGGAATTTTTCAGCAATTACCTCCTTTATGACACTTTCTATCCCTTTTTCTCTCTCTTCTTCTTCTGGTATCCCTATTATATGAATATTGTTCCGTTTATACTGGTCACACAGTTCTCTCAATATTCTTTCATTCTTAGAGATTCTTTTTTCTCTCTGTGCCTCACCTTCCGTGTATTTCTCTTCTCTAATTTCTATTCCATTTACCTTCTCTTCTACTACATCTAATCTGCTTTAAAATCCCTCCATTGTATGTTTCATTTCACATATGGAACTTCTTAGTGATTGAATCTCCATCTTAAATTCATTCCTGAGTTCTTGAATATTTTTCTGTACCTCCGTAAGCATGTGTATGATTTTTATTTTGAACTCTCTTTCAGGAAGATTTGTGAGTTCAGATTCATTTGGCCCTTGTTCTGGGGTTTGTGAGATTTTGTTCTGAACCATGTTCTTTTGACGTTTCATATTTCTGTGCGGTGCCCTCTACTGCCCAGAAGCTCCAGTCTCTAGAGCTGCTCAGCCCCTAGAGTGAGGTTGGGGGTTGTAGGGTAGTTGAGGTGGTGCCTGGGTGAAGAAAGAGCTGTTTCCTGAATCCTGCCTGCAGTGCTTGTCTCCCATATGAGAGCCAGTGTGCCCAGCACACAGGTGTAAGCCTCTGTGCTCCGCATCTCTAGCTGTTGTAGGCGGGACCTCCCTCTGACTGGCCAGATGCGAGCACAGTGACTGCCGGTTTTCGAGCTGGTGCCGGCAGGCCAGGAGGAAGGCATAGCATGCTGTGTGTCATACTGGGGGCATCGGAGCTGAGTAGGCAGCCAGGGGTATGGAGCGCCTGAAGCTCCTCAAAATTCCCAATCTGCTAGGCAGAGCATGCCCTGACAGCCTTGTCCCCCTATCCCTTCTCCCATGCAGCAAGCTCCGTGCAAACTCCGCCCCTTCAGCAGCCCTCTTGCTGCTAGGAAGCCTGTCAGATTGCCCACCTTTCCTTAGTTCATCCCCGAGTGGCCGGGTGTGGATCCCATCCTCCACAAACGGCCGGAATCTGTTTCTCAAGCACTTCACCTGTCCCAGCTCCCCATCCTCCAGAGCACCACACAGTGTAGATTTCTGCTCACAAAGCAGATCTCCAGGGTTTAGGTGTTCAGCATTCCCAGGCTTTCACCCCCTCCCTGCTCCATTTCTCTTCCTCCCGCCGGTGAGCTGGGATGGGGAAAGAGCTTGGGTCCTGACAGATCAAGGCTTTCATATGTTACCCTGTTTTGTGAGGTCTGCTCTGTTTGTGAGGTCTGTATGCAGTCTGGTGCAGCCTTCTTTCCTGTTGCTGTTTTAGGTTGTATTTTCACACTCTCTGTGGTTTTGGGAGGAGTTCTCTGCCTCACCTCTCACACTGCCATCTTGAATCTCTCCCTGAGCTTCTTTTTTAAATAGGGGAGAAGAGAAGCCTGGGCGCAGGAACTGGGGCACCCGTCACCGCCGCTGCCACTGCTCACGCGCCTGCGGACCGAAGGCCCTCTGGAGGAGTAGAGGGGCACACGGGGCAGGGGAGGAGGGAGGAAAAGAAGGGGAAGGAAGAGAGAGCAGCGATGGGAAGAGAAGGAAGAGAGGAGGATGCTGCCCCCATCGCCGCGGCCACCGAGAGCCCGTGCAGCCTGTGTATGCAGCCCAGTCTCAGATGTGCAGGTTTTGAGTCTGAGTGATGGTCTGAAACAGTTGTGGGTGTACTCCCTGAGTCACAGAGCACAGGAGGGAGAGCAATGGTGGTAGAAGGGGTGAGTTCAGGCAGGGAGGGAATTGTAGAAGATTCTGGCAATTCTGAGTTTGAGTTGCAGCAGCATGTCCAGTTGGTGATGCCATTAGGCAGCTGGATATATGGATCTGGAGCTAAGGAGAGAGATCAGGGCTGGAGATACAGAACTGAGAGTCATTGGCACAGCTGGAGGGGTTAGATCACTGAGGCAGTGAGCAGTGAGGACCCAGGGAGCTGCAGCTCTTCAGACAGAGTGAGGGGAAGAACAGAAAAGGAGGCAAAGGAGAGGTGGCCAGAGAAATGGGAGGGAAACCAAGAGGCAAGGAGTCACAGACCCAGGGAATGAGTCTTCTAGAAGAATCAACTGGCCCCCAGATTGGGTGTTTCCAGAATTAGGATCCAGTGCTTGTGTAGTCAGTCCTTGTTCAGGTTGAGCGGGAGAATTCACTTCATGTGATTACACAGAACCAAGCCATTTCCTGATGCACCTACACTTGAGACGGGGAAATGGGTTGTGGAAGATATGGGTACTAGCAATTCTGGTGAGGATTTAATTAAGAACTCAATTTTCCCAGACTTCAGTACTGACTGCCTGATGTTTCTTTAATAGGGCTGTTGATATGTTCTAATTATGGTGGGTTATTTATGGGATCAGGTCTCATCTCTCTGTTCAATTATGTTTTGTTTGGGAGACTTGCGTTCATTTATGACTCTCGTTCTTAATTGAGTCTATTGTCTTCCCCAAAGATGCACTTAGTCAGGGGACCCATCCGTTTGTGGCTTTTCCTCTACCATAGATCCCTCCACCTCTTGCCTTTCTCTTCTTTCCACTAATAAACTCGGGAGCCATAGGGAAGGCAATTCCCTCCTCCCTTGGTCTCAGCATTACCTGCACTCTTGGCTGTAGCTTTGCCCTGCAAACTCAGCTTAAAGGCTACCTTTTAATTTTGGAGACAGGATTCTTTAAACCGTGGTATTAGGTATCTTTAAAATCTGAGAAAACTGCAAATTTGGGGCACTTAAAGTCAAGAGACTCATTTGATATTCTGAATTGGTATAGATGTCTTTTTAAGGAGGAAAGAGTTCTGGTTAACTATCTTGGAGATAGTCTCAGCGGTGCGTAAACTATGCTTGGGTCCCAAGAAGCGGTGACACTGTTATGTTACTTTGTAACTGGATTCCTTCCAGCATTATAAGATGACTCTGTTTCTATAACAATAAATACAGATCTATATTATTTTGAATAGCCACATAGATATTCTATGTTATGGTCATTTGTGTAACCAGTTTTCTATTGGTGGGTAAATAGAAAACCAGGTGGTTTTCAATCTGTGATGATTAACTTCATACATACATCATTGTGCACATCCACAGTTATTTTTAAAGGATCAATTGTTGGAAGGCAAATTGCAGAATCCAAGGGCAAGTACTATGTTAAAACTTTTAAAGACTATGGACTATCGAATTCCAACAGATCAGATTTTGGCTGGAGATGAAGGTGTGAGCAGTGAAAATGTAAGCCCAAGGCCAGAAAGAGCACGTATGAAAGTTTGAATACTGGAAGCATGGTGATGTGTTTCAATCCTTGCTAATATACTTTAAAGACAAAAGTGGTCGTGATGAGATCAAGTCAGTGACAGAACTGTGCCTTGTTCAGGCACAAAACTTCAGCTGCTCCCCCTACCCGTCCCCCGATTTGCTCAACGCCTTTCTCCCACCTTCTCTTTCCTTATGTAGCACATAGCACACTGTGGGTGTGTAACAAGTATTTACTGGACTGAACTGAGTCAGCATAGAAGTCTATAATCCTCCTGCTCCTTCAGAGCCCTTCCTGCCTAGACTTGTGGGATACAAGCACAAAAAGGAGAAATTGATGGAGGGGCTTGATTTATCATAATTTTGTGATTATGAATGAAGAATTTCATCCTACAAGCATCCTCTTTTTCTGGTCATGTACATTCCCAACTTTGATTCTATAGCCTTCCAGACATGGATGAAATACGTAATGGGATGAAAATGTGAAATACTAGTACAGTCATTTATCATGTTCATTGAAGAAGGGTATCGATTCCAGGGAATGCTTGTGGACCTGGAGATACTTCCAGCATGTAAAGATTGCGCTCCTGTGACACATACCTCTCTGTCTGCTCAGCTGGGTCATCTCAAGCCCCCAAATGCTCTTGTTGATCCTGACATGGGTGTGCTCTGGGGACTGGAAAAATTCTCCTCTCCATGGAGGGAGCTCCCCGTCCTCTTTTATCTCCAAATCTGCTGATGCCTCACGGTCCCACTCCTGAGGAACACACTCCATTAAACCAGTGCCCACGGCCGCCCTTTTCTGAACCCACTTCTCTCTCTAGGCAGTGAAGAACCTCATGAGGCCATATACTGCCGTTTTCTCTCATTGGTCTCAACCCGCAACAAAGGTCTGGATTCATTTTCTAGTGCTGCCATCACAGTAACCACAGACTTAGTGGCTTAAAAGAACATCCATTTATTTATCTCACAGTTCTGTGGGCCAGACATCTGGGCACAATACACAGCTGGGACCCTTACTAATGGTCTCATGTGGTGGAAGCCGGGCTGGGCTCTTCCCTGGAGTCTCCAGGGAAGATTCTGCTTCTAAGCCCACTCAGGTTGTTGGCAGAATTCAGTGCCTTGTGGTGAAGGACTGAGGCCCCATTTCCCTGCTGGCTGTCATCCAGGGCAGGATCTCTGCTGCCAGAGGCTACCTGCGTTTCTTTTGCCACTTTCCACGTGGTCTCCTCCAGCAAGGGTGGATTCAGTCCCTCCCATGCCACCAATATCTCTTTCTTCTTCTGTTGCCTCTCTCCAAATCAAGCCAGAGAAAGTTCTCAACTTTTAAGGACTCATGTGGTTAGATTGAGTCACCTGAATAATCCAGGATAATCTCCCTATTTTAAGAGTCCCTTTTACTACTGTAACCTAATACAATCACAGGGGCTAGGGATTAGAGGGGAGACATCTTGGGGGAGGAGGAGCATTCGGGCCTCTTTAAGGGGTGATGGCTGGAGTCTAGCCTTCCACACTGCTTCCTCTCCCACAGGGGCTGGCATGGAGCTCAGTGCCCTATCTCACCTGGTTTCACCCTTCCTCACTCTGCAGAGGTCTCTCTGTGGTCCACAGACTCAGCCAGTTTAAGGGGAAATTGGCAGCATGCAAACAATGCCAGTTGTCTTTCCTCCTATAGCACTTTGAACTTGCTTAAGTAAAGTAGGTGAGGAAACTAAGGCTCAGAGAGGGCATATCACACAGGGAATGAGAGCACTGGCAGGGCATGGGGTTACACTGTGAGGGCCAGATGTAGGTCTCAGGTCTCCGCACTGCCAGGCCAGCACTCTTTCCAAATCTGGGAAAATCCCTGCCACCAGAAGCCAAGTAGCTAAAGAACATATCATCCAGATCTCCAAGAGAATCCCAAGGGAGAAGCTGGCAAGCCAGTTGGAAGCTTGGCAGGCTGTTGCTGGGCTCCAGCAGCTAAGAACTGGCAATGGCAGGACTCCCCCGCAGTGAATAGCACAGTCTGGTCACTGGCACAGCCTAAATGGAGACACCAGCTTGGATGAAGCTTCCCTGCCTTTTCCAAACTGACACATGGCTCTGACTTGGCCGTGGTTCATCTCTGGGCAACAGTTTGAAAGCAAGGAGAGAAAGCCAGAGAATCATAGAACAGCAGGGCTAGGAGACAGTTTAGAGATCATCTAGTCTGAACCCTTCACCTGATTTTAGAACTGGGAAGGGGAGGTCTGCATGGGTGGGGAGATTGCCCAAGTGAGCAGGAGACTCCAAAGTACTCAGTTCTCAATCCGTGATATCTCAGTCCTTTCCACCCAGCTGCTCTGTGGGCCCACCCTTACAACCCACGGTGTCAGGCCTTATACATGTGTATACACATAAGTGTGTTTGTCTGTGTTCACCCACACACATACACACATCAGCAACCTTAGTAGAATTAATGGTTGAGAGCCTGGACTCTGGGGTCAGGCTACCTGGGTTCAAATCCTTACAACGCTAATCTTGGGCAAGTTGCTTAACCTCTTTGTGTCTCAGTTTCCTCATTTGTCAGTGAGAATAATAATAGTACGTGCTTGATAGGGTTGTTTTGTGGATTCAGGGAAATACTGTAAGTAAAGAGCTTAAAATGGTAGCTGGCATATACGGTAAGTGCTGGGAAATTGCTTGCTATTATTACTTCCAGAAATATTACTGCCATGCCTGCCTATCGCTCCCTTGGTTGGAATCTCATAAAAATAATAGTCCCATATAATAATACTCACACTGAAATGTCTAGAGGGGCCAAGGATAGAAGTGGTCTAGGTGTAAGAAATATTGTGCGACCCTCCCTTGAGTCTATTTGATTTTCCATGTTAAAAGAGAAATTAAATATTTCTCTACCATAGGAAAAACAACAGTGCAAGCACAGTGATAAGTGGTGATTGGACCTTGGCCTCAGTGTTAGGGACAATAGGGAGTGGTGAGGACTGCAGTGGACTGGAGCAGTGGAGGGCACATGCTCTGTGTAAATGGATGGTCACTACTCTGTGTCAGCTGATTGCAGCCATGTGGGAATTCAGATCTGGTGCTGTTAGATCACTTGATTATTTTTTTTTCTCTTCAAGAGAAGCCAGAAATCTGCATTTTTAATGTAAAATCTTCCAATTATTAAATGTTGGCTCAACTCTTTGAAAACACTGAATGAGCCAAACAAAACATCTGTGGGCCAGACTTTGCTGCAGCTGCCAGTACTCAGTTTCTGTCTTAGGTTTGCGTGTTGTAGTCGTCATGTTACCTAATCCTGTGATGTCCATGTAAGTATCATCAGAGGGCTATCAGGGGCCCCATCTGGGGATGAGAGAAAGAAACTCAAAGGGTGGCAGGCAGCTCACTGCAGGTAACTCAACTGGTTGAAGGGAAAAACCTGAGATTATAAACTGGATTTTCCAAAGAAGACAATATCCCTGTTTCTAAGAAAGTTCCTTTCCTTCTCTGGGCTTCAACTGCCCTATTAGCAAAGCAGATCAAGAAAACCCAGATTTCCTCCCAGTGTTTATTGGATACTATCATCACTTCAAGCTACCCCTTATCACACCTCTAGGCTAGAGCCTTTCATGGTAGGACATCTGCTGTTTTTGTCTCTCTGCTTCCCTCCTATTGGCGAACATTTCTTCTCTTCTCCGTGTGTTTCTGGTAGAGCCACAGTTGACAGTACACAGCAAACCTCAGCCACTGGCCACGTGGTCCAAGCCTGCTCAGTTTTGCTTCTCCATCTTCCTGGCAACAGGGTTAGATAGTTCAAGAGGTAGGAAGGCAACCCAACCAGGGTCTAGAGAGACCTTCTCTGGGATTGCCATGCAGGTGCTGAGAGAAGGAAGCACTTTCTTGGGGCTGCAAAGCTGGGCTGCTGGTGGCCATGTCCCTGCTATACAAGCCAACATGCAGAGGAGCAGAGACAAATAGACAAGGGAGAGATGCAGAGGGAGAGGTGGTGGTTCAGAATTTAGTCCTTGTTCTAGATGCTAAGGCCCTGATCCCCATGACTCTCCGTCAGCTTCAGTGAGCTTACCTCATTACATTACCTACGTTACTGAACCATAGGGTCACTGTGTTCATCAATTCATTGAGCCAGTTGGGTTTCTGTTCATTGCAAACAAGAAACTCAGAAATTTTTTGCAATCAAAATTTCAAACAACTACCTTAGAATCTAAGGTCCACTAGAATGTAACCGCAAGAGCAGGGCCATATCAGTCTCATTCGCTAGTGCACACCGAGTGTGTGAACAGTATCCGGCCTATCGTAGGTCCTCAGGAAATAGTTGTCAAAGGAAGAAATAATACATGGGTATTACCTCATAGAATCCTTACTCAGACCCTGATAGGGAGGCCTTACTATCTGAAGCACCAAATGGTAAGGTAAGAGCCAAGTTCATCCAGCTAGCAAGTGGCTGTGGCCAGGTTTTGACATTGTTCTTAAACCTAGGACTGTATCATCTCCCCACCAGACATCCTGACATCCCCTATCTATCTGGTTTCCTTGCCTCCATTCAAGCACAGCGACTTCTCAAAGGCACAGACTTAATCTAATCCTCTCCTGTTTAACACCTTTTGCTGGTGTCTGCTGGCCAGCCAGTCGGCCACAGGGGCTGGAGTCCATTGCGGGACCATTCTCCATCATCCACAGTGCCTTTCCCACTGCTCCAGCCTGGTCCTTCAGCAGTGTCCAACTTCCAGATGAATTTTTCCAGCCTGGTGGGTTTTTTCCCCCCAATTCTGTGAATCTGTTCCAAGTTTATGGCAAGTCATTGGATCCTCAGTTTTAAATCTTTTTCATATGCCAGTAGTTTATTCTCATTAAGAGAAATCCTATCTTCTGCTTGTTTAACTCTGTCAGTTAAACCCGTTAAGTTTATTTGTGTTTGCCCAGTGGTAATTTTTATGGAGAGAACATCTAAAACCATCTGCAGGGAGGAAGCTGGAGAAACCCACGGAGCGCTCCAGCTCTGTTCCCGATTTTCGGGACGTCTCCACCCCCCAGAAGAGCTCCTTCCATCCACCACAGGCTGACCCCAAGGCTGCTCATCTTTGGGTCCTTTGAGTTTTGATTTGCATAGGATGGCCTCAGCCTTCCTGGACTTTTCAGGGGAGGGGATTTCAGAGAAGGCACAATATAATGAGTTACAGGAATGACCATTCACAGGACCAAGTATCTATTTCCCAGGTATATTTGGCCTTTGTCCACAGTTCTTGAAAACACTTCAGAGCCTTAAAGGTGAAACGGCTGTCTTGTCATGTTGGTGAGAGACTTTTGGAGCCCTTGGGCGGGGGCTGGAGGTCGAATCAGCCAATGGCCAATGATTTGGTCGTTCATAACTATGCAAGGAAGCCCTCACAAAAACCCATGAGAGGAGCATGTCTCCCTCCCCTGTGTTCTGCTTCTCTGTCCGAGAGAGCGTCTTTGCCTGGGGAGTCAGAACAGTCCATGTTTCACCCAGCCAGGCCCCAGGCTCCACAAGGATAGAAGCTCCTTTATTAGAGACCTTGCCCTATATAGCTCTTTGTCTGGCTGTTAATTTGTATCCTTTATGGTGTCTTTTTACTGGTACACATAAGTGTTTTCCTGAGTTCTGTGAGCCACTCCAGCAAATTAATTGAACCTAAGGGGGAGGTCGTGGGAACCTCCAGTCTGTAGTCCGTAGGTCAGAAGCACAGGGAACAGCCTGCGGCTTGCTTCTGGCATCCGGCACAAGGAGTCGGGGATGGGGGACAGTCTTGTAGGACGGAGCCCTTAACCTGAGGAATCTGGTGCTGTCTCCAGGCAGAGAGCATCAGAATTGAGGTGAGCTCTCGGACATCCTGCTGGTGCTCGAGAATTGCTTGGTGGTGTGTGTGGGAAGACCCCTCCCACACACACATGCACTGGAATTGGGTCCGGGAGCCTGACATGAGTTATACTGCTGTGTATATTATTGCTGCATACATAAAAACACCTAAGGTGGCCCTGAAGAGCCAGGTTTAGTGATTTTTGATGCAGCCTGTTAATGAGGAGTTTTCTGCCTTTAGCTGAAGGGCAGTGACCCAGGGCTGATGCTCTGAATGGGACCACTCCCTCCTCTGAGCACCTGCTGCCCTTTGTACCTTTTACAGGCCCCTGGCACCTCTTCCCTCAGGTCATATCCCTTATTCCCATTCTAGATTCTGAAAGCCTTGAGTAAGGGTAGTGTATAATGAGTTATACCCCCTAATTTATCCAATACAGTGTCTTGACTATAGTAAACTCTTTTCATGTTGGATGAATGATGAATGAATGAATGAATGAATTCATGGGCATCATTCCTTACACAGCCCGTGCCTTCCCAGAATGCATTCTGTCCGAGACAATCACAGGTGAATGGCCTTCAGAGTTCTAGAGAGGTGATTATCATTGCTCCTGTTTTAAGAGGCTTTTTGGACATTTATTTTCTTATCTTCATTTTCTTCAAGGAAAAAAAAAGTCCTTACCCAGTTAATCAAAAGTTTCCTGTGTTGGTTCTTTCAATGCAAATTGCAATTTCCAAATAATTCAGAACAAAGATAACCACAATTACTAAACCAGCTGGCTTAAAAAGATGAACTGTAGATTTCAGAGGAGAAGAGAGAAACAAAGCTTTGCCTGTCAACTCCCCTCATTCCCACCCAGGTTTTTTAGCATCTCATTTTGACTTGAAAGAAGTTTGTAATAGACTGAACTTTCAACTGTGAATTACGCTGTCAAGATAAATAGTGAGCTCCCCATTACGGGAGGTAGGCAAGTGGAGATTGGGTGACTAACAATGGAGAAAACAGAACTTTAAGAACTGGCTAGAATATGGTGAAGAGTTCAATAAGGCATCCTAAAAGTCCCAAAATAACAAATCCTACTCCACAACTGGTAGACAGAAAAGAGTGGTGGAGAATAGCAGAAGATTTAGGCCCAGACAGTCCTGAGGCTGAATCTGGGCTCCAGTGATGACTAGCTATATGAGCTTGAGGAAGTTACATACCTTCTCTCATTAAATGAGATAAAAATTGTAAAGAACCTAGCTGACATAGAGTATATTAAAATATGCTAGCCTCCTTTATTTGTTCTTATAAGAGAAGGATTATAGTAGATTGCAAAACTGGCCTCCAGTGTCTCCCATTCCTGTAAGCATACTCATTTGCAAGGTGACATTACCTCTCCTCCCACCAAGAGGAGGAGTCTCACTCTTTCTCTCCATACAGGAAACTGGTTGTGGTGATAGGATCTGCTTTGGCTAAAGGAGCTTTAGCAAATATGGCACAAGAAGAGGCTTTCAAAGTACACTTGGAAACCCTAAAACTATGGCCATGTGAGCAAGCCGGCTCTAGCCGGCTGGATGGGCAGAGACATGTGGCTAGTTACCCCTGCTCACTCTAGCCAGTATGGGAGTGAGGCCATTCCAGACCCATCAGCCCCCAGCCAACCCACCAGCTAACAGTTGAACTGTCTAGTTGACCCACAGACTCATAAGCAATAATGAAACAATTGTTATAAGGCGCTCAGTCTTGGGGTGGTTTGTTACATAGCAAAAGCTAATTACTACAAGTGGATTGGAAAAGTTACCTGCCGTTTAATAATAGGAATCAATGAAGAGATGGGATTTGCTTTGCTGAAACTCCCTTGGTATGTGACGTTGCCATAATGCAGATATATCTCCTCGTGCCAGGGCCATCTGTGTGAATAGGACTGTCAAAATATAGCTGAATTGTTTGTCAGGCTTTTAGCCAATTTAATCTACAGAAATGCGTGTTATGCCTAGAACAATGAATTTTAATGCATAGACTGCTGAATGCAAAAAGAAATTTAAGCCATGTTTACACAACTATGGCATTCCCAGGAAAACCCACAGGTCCTCCCAGAGAGGAGGCTGGCTTAGGGCAGCCCTGGTGTTCTTCCTCTAGGATAGACTGCGATCCCTGAGAAAAGCAGAGAGGTATTCAAACATTATTTAGAACCCACTTTAATATTACCTAAAAAGCCCCATTTTCAAGCTTTGATGTCTTAGCTTGGTAGAAATAACACTTTCCTCATCAAAAAGGTTCTTTGATCCCTGAAATCCATTTTTTTTTCTTTTAGATATTAACTCAGAGAATTATTTCAGTCTCCCCTGGGGATGAGGCAATGAAAGCAGGCAGTTGATTTAGTGGATATAGTTATTTAATGTCATTATTATTGCAGGCCTGAAAGGGAGCGCTGTCCCTTTCCAGTTGACAATCTCACGGTTCCCCCCCACCACACCCCTACCCCAAGGTCCCCACACAGCCCCCAGTCCCTTCTCACATCCTCACACTTGAGAATGGGGGCCCTTCTCCTGCCTCCAGCACCTCCACCCTTTGAGACCCTGGGTATACACACTGCTGGGATGATCTTTTAAAAATACCAATCGTGGGTGTGTCCCTTGCTCAGAAATCTGCAGTACTTCACATTGCTGAGGTCCCCGAGACCCATCTCTTTTCCCTGTTGTGTTAGTTTCTGGGGCTGTCATTACAAGGTACCACAAACTGGGCAACTTAACCAACAGAAATGTATTGTCTCATGGTTCTGGAGGCTAGAGGTCTGAGGTCAAGGTTCCTTCTGAGAGCTGTGAGGGAGCATCAGTTCTGTCCCTTTCTCCTAGATTCCAGTAGCTCCAGGCAATCCTCCGCTTACAGATGGCATTCCCCTGGGTCTTCATGTCACACTTTCTTTATGCATATTTGTGTGTCCAAATTTCCCCTTTTCATATGGACCCCAGTCATATTGATTTAGGTCCCACCCTCATGATTTCATCTTAACCTGATCACCTTTAAAGACCCTATTTCCATATAAGGTCACATTCAAAGGTACTGGGGGTTAGGATGTCAACATCTTTTTGGTGGGCTCAGTCAATGCATACACTTCTTTTTTAAGGCCCTCCTAAGCCAGACCTCACTCCCTCTCCTGGGTGTTTTCCAGATGATCCTAGCGCCTTTACAGCTCTGGCTACAACACCACTGGACGCCAACCGCAGTGACATCTGGGCTCCAGTTTCTGTAGTGCCAGCTATCAGGCCATTTACACCCTGTGCCTCGAGTCCTTCACCTTAAAATGGAGATAATAACAGTGCCTGCCTCCGGGGGTTTATTGTCAGGATCGCATGAATTCATCCAAGTGAACCCTGTGGATAGTGCCTGGCTTGTAAGAAGCCAGTGAGTGTTTGTTACTGTTGCTTCTGTGTTTTTCAAAGTCTTCCCTTGTTTCTTCCTTCCCTTAGGCTCACTCTCTCACTGCACCCAAACAGAAAGTTGTGTCATCCCAAGGTCACACTGCAAGTCCACAGGATTAAAACCCAGTCCTCTGTCCCAAATCCAGCACTGGTTCCATGGGCTCCATGCCTCCTTGGACCCTGGTCCACAGGCTGCCCATGCTCTCCTGGCTCTTTTCTGTGATCCCAAATTGTTCCAAGGTTGAGCCATGAAAATCTTCATGTTCTTCAACACCAAGCTTCCCATCTGAGCTAAATGTGCCCTAAGTGTTAGCAGCCGTTGTTCTGTTTCGTGTTAATTTGTCACTCGGGGATACAGAGGGGACGGGAAAAGCACTGAGCACAGGGTAATGGATTTCTCCAGAGTTTGCCTCGGTCCTCATCAGCATCCTAATTATTCCACACCTTTTTAATAGAGGAAGCATTAGCATTCCTAAACTGCGTAGGGGTCTGATTGAAATAATGTCTCCTGAATTATCTTTCCATAAACCAAAAAATAAATAAATAAATAAGTGGAAAGCTCCAAAGACACAGCCTCCTCTTGGGTTGGTGCCTGGCCAGGGTATGGGGGCGGCGTGAGGGGTGAGCAAAGGTGACGTGGCTGCGCTCGACCCGCTGAGGCAGGACATGTCGCCTGTTCCTTTTCCTCCCCATCCTTCCTCACTGTGCTCGTCCCTTAGGGCCCAGGTCATGTGACCCCACCTCTGTCAGGAAGCCTTCCTCGACCTCCTTTCCTGGTTGCATGTAGAATATGTGCCGCCAGACCTGGTCCTTAATTCTCTCGAGTACCATCCCCATGGTTCTGTGGCTGCAGCCCTTGACGACTTGCGCATGAATTTCTCAAGTTCAAAGCCCGGCTGTTGGAACCTGCTCTGGTCCTCTCTGTAACTGCCAGCGCAAGCCCAGGTCCCGAATAAGTCTCAAAATACAGCTAACGCTTTAACTTGACAGAAAGGAAGATAGTCTGAGTCTCAGTGTATCCTGGTCCCTCCTACTGTCTCCCATTCCAGCTGTTCCTCCAGATACAGCTACTATGGAGAACTCAGCCAGCATCAGTGAGATGCAGAGGGGTGCTTAATGAGCCAGAAAGCTCTTCCCAACAGCTGGTGGTCTCAGCAGGGAATTGGCTGCCTCATCAGGTACAAAGCTCACCATCCCCAGGAGCATGAGGGCAGCAGATGGGAGACCCTCTGTGGCTCAAAGACTCTTAGGTTCCATGGCTCTGAAGTCCTCTGGCTCCAGGCTCCTGTGACACTTGGATTCCATTCTACATCTCATGTCATTCTTTGCAATGGAAAGACCAGGCCCTTTTATAAGCTCTCAGGCTGTGTATTAAGAAGGAAATCTGTAGCCAACGCCTGCCACTTTGTTAAAATTGGTACAAACAGAATGTGTCACATTTTGGAGCTGTCACTCCACTGAGAGTCATTCACATAAACAACAAGGTCCTCATGGGTTTGATGGCAACACAAACACTACTTGTGACTCAATTAAGGAAGCGGTAATTAAAAAGGGGGAACAGCATGCAGTCTCTCCAATCATATCTTCCTGCAGGGGCCTGGCCCCACTGACTAGCGAGATCCAGGGGACTCAGGGGAGTCTTCCCTGGTGCTGTGCTCTGGTCCCAGGCAAAGCTCACTGGGGTGAGGTGTGGAGGGAGGGAAGACATGGGGACACAGTTCTAGACCTCAGGGAGTGACCCATCTCACACCAGCAAGTGGTATAAGTTAATAAAAATTATTGTAAATTAACAAGAGGCATCTAAGGGGATGCCATCTTGCCCTCTGCAGACTAGTCACAATTCCTTGCTTCTCAAATAATCATAGCCATTATTTTTTTTTTACCATACCTCAAGAACTTTGTATGTATGAAGTTATAACAGTTTCATGAGATAACTGCCATTATTGGCTCCATTTTTCCAGATGAGGAAACTGAGGCACAGGCCACAGTTTATTCAACTAGAAAGAGGCAAGGCTAGGATTTAAACTTCAGGAGTCTGGCGACAGAGCCCACTACCTTAATCACTATACTCAACTGCCTCTCACCTTTATAAAATGCTCTTTCCTAGGCCTGGGCCCTTCTCATAACAGTCATCTTTACCATTTGTTAAACATCTACTCTGTCACAGGAACTATGCTCTGCACCTGACATGGAGGGTCTTAGTTTATGAAGTAGGTGTTGTGATTATCCCCATCTTACAGATGGAGAAGCTAAGGGGCTGTCTCATACCCAGCTAAATGACAGAGCTTGGAATGAAATCCATATCTGCCTGACTCCACATTTTCCATTCTGCATTTCTCACTCCCAGTTGTATTTGGGATAAAATTGGTCAAAGCCAAAGAAACTAGCAGATATTATTCATTTGCATCCTGCCAGGCTATGGGTGAGGCAGAAGAGGACCTAGTAAAATGCTCGGTCCTTGTGGGTTGCTGTGTTCCCCACAGATTCATATCTTGGGGCCCAAATACCCAATGTGATTATACTTGGAGACAGGGTTTTTAGGGGATAATTAAGGTTAAATGACATGGTAAGGGTGAGGTCCTAACCCAATAGATCGGTGGCCTTATAAGAAGAAAAAGAGAAAGAGATCTCTCTCTCTCTCTTCATATGTCTGTGCTGAGGAAAGGCAAGGCTGTGTAAACACTCAGAGAGAAGCTAAGAGAGAACCAGAGCTCAACTATGCTGGCACCCTGATTTGAGACTTCCAGCCTCCAGAGCTGTGAGAAAAGAGATTTCTGTTGTTGAAGCCACCTAGTCTGTACTATTCTGTTATGGTACCCCAACCTGACTAATACAAGTGTCTTATAATCTTTTGGAAGCATTAAGACCAATGCATTGTGACAGGCAGGGACAATGGCTGGTCCATTATCCATCTTATAAATGAACGGCTGGATAGATGGATGGATGGAAAGCTGGGTATACATTATTTACCCAGAGTTGGGGTGATGCTCATGAATCAACACTGTTCTGATGACTGTTCCATATCCATCTTGGTAGCTTTCCCATTTCCTTTCAACTTTCATGGATGACTGAGATCATGGAGGATAAGCCTCTACAGGTGGCAAAGGATCTGGATGCTACTCAGTGAGCTGCAGCCCTGACTGCGTGATCAGTGGATTCACATTCAGTCCCGTCCGACAGGCGGCTCTCAGAAGTATTCGTGACTAACACAAGTACACAGAACAACCGCATCTTGAAATCACTGCAACGTATGCTTTCAGTTCTATAAATCACATCCCCTGTATTTGGGGCAAAATGTTGTTTGGGAAGATTAACAGCTTCAAGAACCATGCTAGGGGTGCTGGATCCAGCTTAGGTTGGGGCTTGGCAAACATTTTCTGTGCACCTACTATATGCTGGCCTCTTCAGGGGGTTCTGGGGACACAGAGGTGAACAGGACCCCATGCCTGACCTCAAGAAGCACCCACTTTGGGGGAAGCTTATGAAGCCTCCATCCTCTGTCCTCTTAGAGTGTTTCTGTTGACCTCCACCCCTCCCCAACCCGAGCAGGCCAAATGAAGATACAGGAACAGAGGTCTCTTCCAGGAACAGAATGCTAAAGAGAAGGAAACAGAAGACAGTGTCCATGAGGACAGCAGGCTCCAAAGCAAAGGACAGTTTCCAGGGTCATATCTGAAGGGGCAACACTGGAGCAGAAAATCAGAACAATTTTTATTTTGGCGGGGAGTAGGGGGAGCAAGGCACTGGTTAGGTCAGGATAAAGAGGTTACACAGGAGGTAGGGCCCAAAGAAGCAAGGGGACAGAGGGAGGGCGCTGCCTTTGGGGCAGTAGAGTCAGAGTCTTGGGGTGGGCAGGGAGGGTAGCTCAGCCGGGTGATAGTAGCAGCCACTGCTTGCTGAGTGCCATGCATTCAGGCACACTGTGACATCCACATGCACAAGATCAAGTCTGAAAATGCCTGTAAAGTGTTTAGCCCCGTGCTGGGTCCATGGAAGGAACAATTTGATGACATGGGTATTTTCTCCATTTTTTTTCACTGGAGAGAAATGAAAGGTCAGAGAGCTAGAGCTTTAGACCCCTGATCCTGCCACAAATTGGCCAGAGCCACGACTCCTGCTCAGGTCTAGGTAATCCAGAAGTTGTGTCCTTCATCTCCCACTTCCGCTGCCTCCCCTAGGGATGCTCTGAAACTGGCAGAAGCTCCACTAGACCTCTGGATTTTTTTCTCCATGTCTGTAAAATGGGTTCTTTGGGGACTAAGGAATGAATGAATCAGTGTGACAATGAAGCATTTCCCAAGTGGGGTGCATTATCCAAGTTTGTGGGGTATGGCTGCTTGTTAAAGCCGTGCAGGAAGAGTGATGGTGGGAAACACTGTTACAGCTTGAATGCCATTAGGATATATGAACCCATTCAGTCCTCACTCCAGCCCTAGGAGTTAAGAACTATGATCATCTGCATTTTATAGGCACAGGGCATTGGGAAAATTCCCCAGCATCACACAGCTGCACGTGTGCAACCAGCTCTGTCATTCAGTCATCTGCCTACTTTCCCACCTCAGTCTACATGGCAGAGTGGAAAAAATGCAGGCTTGGTGCCCAGAGAGGGGGTGAGAAGCCTGGCTCTGCCTAATGGTTCTGTGCCCTTTGGCAACTCACTGAACCTCTCTGGGACTATTTATCTCTGAGATGGAGATTTAAATGTAAGTGCCCAGCTCACTGGGGCTGTTGGGAGGATTTCAGGACATACTGTAAGTAACACACAGTCCCATGCTTGGCACGTGTAAATGCTAAATGAATGACAGCCACTGTGATGGTTAGGAGGAGGAAGAAGGGAAGAAGGGGAAGAGGAGGAGGACAGAGGATACTGTTACCTGCTTTGACTTGCTTCTATTTCTGTCCTCCCCACTTAGCTTGAGTAAGCCATGGGCAAGAAAGGCCCTGTCACCCACAGTCCCCAAGCAGGGGCTTCCCCCCATGCCCTCCTTTCTCAGGAAACCTCCTTTCTTGATCCCACTGGCCCCTGGAGCCCCATGTGCAAGGAGCTCCATAAACAAGTGTGTTTCAGGCGAGGCCATCATTTGGGCCTGTAAATCAATAGGCTTTCCATGGTCACTTGCAGCATCAAAGGCATAGTCAGCTCCAGATAATGCATCATGCCAGAGAGGCCAGGGGGCGGAGCTGTCATCTCCAGTCCACAAGAAGGAATATCTATGACTCCTCCTGGGCCTCAGTGCTCGTGTCACTGAGGGTTGCCCACTCGGTTTCCTGCAGGAGCCAATGTGGGGCAAGTGACATGGGGCAAGTGACAGTAGTTGCTCTGTGTGTATGTGTGTGTGTGTGTGTGTGTGTGTGTGTGTGTGTGTGTGTGTGTGTAGAGAGAAAGAGAGAGAGAAATTTATTGGGGTTTTTTGTTTGTTTGTGTTTGTGTGTGTGTGTGTGTGTGTGTGTGTGTGTGTGTGTGTGTGTGTGTGGTGTTTTTTTCCAAGAGGCCATCAGCATTCTGGCAGCGTCCTGAGAAATTCATCAAATTATTTAACCTTTGCTAGAATAAATAATACATGTGCTTTCTCAGGATTTATTCTGATTAAGCCATTCTGGAGTAGTGCCAGGCCTGAGCCCGCCCCAGGAAAGGCAGGAAGGAGGCTGGTGGCACAGGATGGGAAATCAGGAGGCCAGCTGAGGGCTGGATGGGAGGGGGCCGATGAGGCCGGAGGGCCGTTCTGATAGAGATAGACCCCTGTGGGCCTCTCCAGGATGGTGGGACATAGAAGAAGAGGATGAATTCTGTCAGCTTCTGTCTCTCAACCTACAGCCTGTCTGCTTATCTGAGCATAAGGAGGGAGGTACAGAGAGAGAGAGAGAGCTGGACTTGGGGTTCCAAGATGTGGTTCAGACTGCCAGGTGACTGTCTGCATGTCCAGAAGGCTGAGATCCAGGAGTCCTGGGTTTGGATGCCTGCTATGCCCCCTGCCAGCTGTGGGTCCTGTCCACCCTTGGCATCCCCAGCCACACGCACTCAGCCAGGTGGTGCCTGTGAAGCCCAGTGTCTGATTTCTATTGAATACTCCACAGATACTAGGGTGGAACATATGAAACAGCTTATATGTGACCAGTTTTTGCCTACAAAAAGACTGTCATACACAGCTCAACCTCTGCACACCTGTGGTGACAATGAGCACACTGACTTGGAGGGTTTACTCTGTGCTCTAGTCTGTATGCAGGTTATAGTCGGCTGTGGGGAAACCGGAAGTTCCTTGGGCCAGGATCCTCACCTGAACCCTAAACTACTTGGTGATGTAATTGGCCTACTGCTAGGCTAATGCTTCCATACCTGTAAGCAATAAACTATTATTGACTGAGTCACTATATAAAGAGCTCTGCCCAGTGCTCAGGGCAGAGGCAGAGACAGAGGTGGACTATGGACCTGCAGACTGCTGGATGCAGACATGATCCTACCGCCGGAAACGTAAAGCTGGGTATAAACCTTTTTACCCCAAGAACATTCTGTTGTCATTTCTCAGTCTCACTGAATCCACAGTGAACTTGCCTGGAGCTGAAACCCTCAGGCAAGACAATAGCAAATAACCAACCTGACTTAACTTCAGTCCTATGAGGTCTGAGCAATTATTACCATGCTCATTTTATAGACGGAGAAACTGAGGCCCAGAGAGGTCAGTGAACCTGCTTGAGGTCACCTAGCTGACAAGGGGCTGAGCCGGGATTTGAAGAAGGCTAGCTCCAGGGCTCCTCTCAGTGATATATCAGGATGTCACATCTGCTTTGCCCTACAGGGGAGGACATGGCCACTGGGCATGGGGGTGAGAAAAGGCAGCAACAGAAGGCTGCAGGCTGCCAGGTTGGAATGCCTGCCTGGATGGTAAATGGGGAAGAGGATAAGCTGAAAAATCAGAGACCATCTGTGACATGAAATCTGTAAGAACTTGATTCTAGTGAGAAACTGTATAAACTGCAGAGACCTCGGAAGGAGGGAAATTGTGATGTTTGGGACTTTTGTGCACACGTCTATAGCAAACAGGTCTCTAGGAAAAACCTGTGGATTCCAGAAAAAGGAGCCCCCTACTCTGCTTGTCTGGACCCTGTCAAGCTCTAGACCCTAAAGCAAGCAAGTCTTATAGGCTGAGTCAGTTCGGGCCGCCATTCTGATGTCACAGACTCAGGGACTTAAACCACAGAAACTTATTTTCTCACAGTTGTGGAGGCTGAAAGTCCAAGATCAGGGTGCCAGCACAGTTGATTTCTGGTGAGACCTCTCTTCCTGGTGCTCAGGGGGACACTTCTGTCTGTCCTCATATGGCCTTTTCTCTGTATGTGCAGACTTCTGTGTCTCTTCTTCCTACAAGGACTCCAGTCCCATCGGATTAAGGCCCCACTCTTAGGATCTCGTTTAATCTTAACTGTTTCCTTAATGACCCTATTTCCAAATACAGTCATATAGGGAATTAGGGCTTTAACAGAGGAATTTGTGGGAGGGGGGCAAAATTCAGTTCATAGAAGTCAGTACAGAGGACAACTGGACAGAGCTGACCAGACCGCAGAGGTGAGGGAGATGACCAGGGCACCAGGCCACCTCGCCTACCTCAGACTGGAGGCTCTGTGGCCCTGGACAAGTCCCTTCCCCTCCCCGGGCCTCGGTTTCCCCTGCTGCTGCGTGGGGCGGTCGCTCTTCTCCATAATGCCTCCGAGCCATGACATTCTTGTTCTCGGGGTGTCTGCACTGTGAGGGAGAGCCAGCTGGGGCTCTGGAGCCAGCGGGCATGGGTTCAAATCCAGCTGCACCGTTGAGGAGCTGCGTGGCCTTGGGCAAGCGACCTGATCCCTCGGAGCTCCTTTCTTGCCACCATGGTGGTAGGAGTAATTCCAATCTCTAGGCTGGTAAGTTTGGTTAAACAAGGGGAGTCTATGGAGCACCTGGCCAGTAGTGGGGATTCCAAACTTGCAGCTGCCACCCTGATGATCAAGAAGGTCTGGGCATGGGTGGCAGGAAGCTGGTCTCAGAATTGGGGGGAATGGAGAAAAGTGTGAAGGTGCCAGGAGCCCAGAAGGGTGTCCAAGGGGAGGCAGCAACCCAAACCCCAAATCCACCTGGGATTCAGAGCTCAGAGCTCCACAGACACAACACCTGAGCGTTTCGCTAGCTGCCTCCTGTGCGCCAGTCGCTCAAGAGTGGAAACCTGCGATTGAAGAGGTTCACAGTTGACCAACGATAACCCCAAATCATCTTTCTTGAAACCAGGTATCATTTTCCTCTTAAACAAATGACATCTCTAATTAGAGTTTTCTCCGAACGTTTTCTCTTTGAAAAAAAAATTAAAAATGTATAAGCCCTCCTGTATCATGTATGTATATTTCATTGCTGCATAATTGGGATCTTTGTCAGTAACCGGGGTAGCAGGCGACAGCCTTTTAACCGGCTACAGATGCTAATGTGGAAAGAGAAATTTTCCTCCTCTTCGCTCAACTGTTCCAGCCAGAGACCAGAGTCCTCCCTAATAAGTATTTATGTCAAAACCCTTTTTTTGGGGAGTGGGGGGAGAAAGAGCAGCTGTAGCACAGTTGAAAGACGGGGCTCTGATTACAGTGCGCCAGCAAAGGGAAGGGGGGGGATCATTTTTAGAGTGAAACAGTGTTAATCAAGTTAATCACAAAACCCGTGCTATAATTGCCTCTGCTCTCAGACAAAATTTTACTTTTATCTAAATTACTAAAGTGAGGAGAGTGCAATCCACTCTAATTTAGCTTTTGAGCTACGGAGAGAGCGTGCGTGGAAGGCTGGAGAGGTTTTTAAACATCAGGAGAACTCATGCTATGGAATTCAACTCTCCTCCTCTCTCTCCCTCCTCTCGCCCTCCCTTCCTTCCTTCAAGACAGCATAGCCTTGTAAGTGAAAGCTCAGACTCCTGGATCTACCACTTAAGGCTGAGGTAACAAGTTACTCAGATTCACAAAGTCCTCAGTTTCTTCATCTGTGAAATGGAAACGATAACAGTGCCTACCTCAGGATAGCGGGCAGATTAAATGAATTAAGGATGAAATACTTAGAACAGTACTTGGTGTGTGTGTGCACGTGCACACACACACACACACACCACCACCACCACCATCACCGCTACTAAGAAACATTAGTTGCTGTTCTTATCTGTCAATTTTCCTTCCTTCCTTTGCCACCACCTCTTCCTCCTATCTTCCTTCTCCTCCTCATCCTGCTGTCTCCCCTCCTCTCTCTGGACTCCCACCTCCTGTTACTAAGTACTTTGTAGGCAGCATGACCTGTCTTCAGGGAGCTCATTGCCTGGTTCTCAATTAGCTCAAATACAAGGAGAAACATCGGCATGGACTCAAGAGAAGTTTTGGGAGTTTGGACCTGAGGGGACCATTTTTTCCAACTGGAAATTCCAGAAAGTCTTCATGGAGGAGGCAGTGTCTCTGGACACTGAATGACACCACAGATGTGGAGTTAGGAGGGTGGGGGAGCGAGGCCTGGGACCCGCACTTCAGGGAGAAGACCGCCATCAGCAGAGATCTGGAGGGGACATGCAGGAGCGTCCGATACTGGGAGGCTGAGGCAGATCTGGGAGCTATCAGGTGGGACTCAGCTGAGCACGGTCCTGATGGGCAGGCCCAGGCTGCCACTCCTGCCCTGTGCAGCCCTCAACTTTCTTCCTTTCCTCAACTCCAGGCATCCCCAGGCTGGACCCCATGATGACCACTCACTGGAACCATACACAGTCCTGTGGCCATTGGCTGTTGCCATATGCCAGCTGCCCTCCGCCAGCCTCACTTTCTCCTGCAGTGGCCTCTCTGGCTCCTCTAAATTCCTGCTCAGTCCAATGAGGAGCTGATGTCATCCAACTTGCCCGGAAACACAGATTAGAGAAAACACACACAGTCAATTTAACTGGCAATTAAACAGGCTCCCCTATGTAATTAGCGTCAAGACAACTCACAATTACTACAGGGCGCACATTCACAGCCGAGGCTCCACATTTATATAGCACGACAATTACTGGGCGCTAATATCTTAGCAGGAAGCAGGGAGAATTTGTGAAACCATTTGAAGGAAGCAGCCCGTCCTGTCCCTCTGCACCGTAAATAACTCCTTTGTAAATGCAACTATAAAATTAAAAACGGGATGCTTAAAATGATGCAGGAGAAGAAAAATATTTACCCTGGTGAAAGTAACTGATTGCTATTTTGAGATGACTGATTTCAGGAGACAACCTAGTTGTACCATATTAGTAATAAGAAACACTACTGATTGGGGGCCAGGCCCTTCCCATACTTTATTGCATCAGGATTTCACAATGGCCCTCTTACAGAGAAGGGTAGCTGAGGTCAGGGAGTTGAAGCAGCTTGCCCAAGGTCACAGGGTTCAAGCAGGATGTAAACTCTGGTCTGACTCCAAAACCTTTGTGCAAAACCACCGTACACACAACTGCTCTGTGCTGCCAGACTGATCTCACCTCCAGTCCCCAACACTAATTAGCAAATGGGGAGGGAAGGGCTTGCCCAAAGCCAGCAGCAAGCCCATGGCAGAGCAGGGCCTGGATCCCAGGTCTCCTATCCCTCGTGGTCTGGCCTTCCACTCTGCCCCCTGGAATGTACAGAAGATGAAGGAAGGCCATTTTGACTGCCCCTCTCTGGAACTCCCTCTGCTCTAGAGCTGCCTTGAGGAAGGCCTGAGATGGCTTCAGGGTCAGCAAATTCCATGTAACTTGACCCAAATGCGTGGACATCTGACAGTGTTGAGCACTGTGCTGGACACTCAGGAAGCATTCTTCTTCTAACCCTTGGCCAGACTGAATGACAGGTTTAGCTCATCACATGCCTTTAGCAGTAAAATCTACTCACTTACACCATTGTGGCAAGTTGGTGGATATATCAATTAGCTATTGCTGTGTAACAAACCTTCTCAAAACTCAGGAGCTTAAAAACAATGACCTGTTATTACCTGTCTGCTGCTTAGCTGGGGTTTGGCTGATCTAGGCTGGACTTGTCTGGTCACCTCTTCTCACTGCATGTGCGTGACTTGGCTCCACGCGTGTCTCTCAGGCTCCTTGGACCAGCAGGTCTCCTGGGGCATGACCTTTTCATGGGGACGGCAGAAGCTCAAGAGTGTGAGCAGAAACATGCAAGGAAGGCCTGGGATGGCCTCTGGTGTGCTGTCACTTCTGTCACATGCTATTGGCCAAAGCCAGTACATGGCCAAGCCCAAGTCACGTGGCAAGGGGTGAATGCAGAAAAGAGTGAAGAATTGGGAGGAAGCGAGCCATTCAACTTACCACAGTGCAACAAAATGACAATTAAGTCATTTCTTCATTTAAAAATCAGTATTCGATGGGGAAGGAGCTAGCAGCTGAAGGGATATGACTTAATTTATGACTCTGTAAAATGGACACAGCACAACTAACTGTTGTGAGATTTAAATGAGAAAATCCACGTTAATTACCCAGCACTGTGCCTGACATGTCATCCACACTCAGGAATCACTACCATCCCTAGGGTGTCCGATGTGCTAATGGTGTCCCCAGGACTGGCCATCCAGGGAGCCCCTCGGTCCCAGGCAAACCAGGATGGTTGGCCACCCTAACTCTCCCCAGCAGCAAATGAGAGCAAGCTACTCTTCCTCTGCCAGGCCCACTGCCAGGGGCGTGGGGTAGACTTTCTCATGTAACCTGACAACCATCTATGCCGCAAGGGGCCACTATTTTATTGCTGCTGCACAGGGGCTCAGATGGCACTTGGGAATTGGGAGGAGAAAGGTGAATGTCTTCATGGACTCTTTCCTCAAGAGGGTGATAATCCACAAAGATAAGAAACACATGTATAGTAACAACTGTGACACAAGGGAGAAAGTGATTCTGGCAAGTCCATCTTCGCCAAGGACGGTGAGTTTAGGATTTCTCAAAGTTAATGTGCATGTTCCTTTATAGCTACTCTATCTTGATAGCCAAGGTTAAGTGTCTAGCTTTGGAAGTTCAAGGAAAATTTTGTCTGACTACAGTTTCCATCACAAAAGGAATATGATTTAGTTCTACCATTGGGGGTCTTTTTCTCAATATATTTGTTTACAAATTGTGAAGTCTTTAAATCAACCAAGGGCTGGTGGGGGTTGTTTGATCATTCTCCTCCCTGAAATCTTGGGAAAGAAGAGGAATCTGTATTTGGGGTGCTCTGGGTAGTGTCCACACTCCCCCATTTACCTAGAAATGAATACTAAATCAAATTTATCAGTCCAGTCATTCATCTCCCTCCTTGCAGCTGGGCCTTATAATTTTACATTTTCATTGTTTTTAAAAGTCATGGGTGAAGCAATATATTACTGGGAGCACAACAGGCAAATGGAGTCACCCCAGGAAGCCAGCTTTGTTCTCAGCTCTGATGTCTTCTGGAAGAGCCATGTCCAAAAAGTATATCCAGGTGCCTTGGGCATACTGTGGGTTTTGAGAACAGCCTTAGGTGAGCTTGTATGCTCAATGCCTCATGACCTTCCCCTCGTTTGCCAGATTTTAATTCACCTTCCCTCTAGTTAAGTTAGGTGGGGAGTGCTCACTTCCTGCTCTTCCTGACCAGAACTCTGGTTCATTTTCACAGTCTCCAGGCTCATTCATCCTTCACCAGATTCCCACCAAGGACTTGATTACAGAGCTAAACAGATCAGCCTTGGAGATACTAAACTGGACACATGCATAATCAATAGCAAGGCAATGTCAGCCTTGGGAGATGCAAGGAGGGGGCCATGAAATGTGTGATCAGGGCAAGAGAGAAGGGGACAGGAGTCAAGGAAGGCGTCTCAGGGGAGGTGGTATCTGGGCTGAGCCCATACCTCTGCAGCACCTTCTCCATGAAAGCAGGCATCACACAGGGGAAACTCAGGCTCTCAGTTGCAGGCCTGCTGCTTCTCACCGTTGTGGGGGCTTCAGGCCAGTCATCTCAGCTCTCTGTGCTCAGTTTCCTTATCTAAAAAATGGGGGATGATGAGTTTATCTTTTTCAGGGAGGTATCATGAGAATTAATAAGTTGATGTGTATTGTGCACTCATGATATTCAATCATTTATTTAACAAATTACATATTAAGCACTGATTTGATGCCAGGCACTGTGCTGGGCAGGAGAATTCTATGATGGACAGAGGCAGACTGATGCCCCATAAAAACTGCACAGTACTTGGGACATAGTACAGGTCCAATAAGTGGGAGTTGTCATCATTATCACTGAATCCACTTTAACCCACAGAGCTGAAACAGGGCACAGAAGGAACGCCACCCAGATGGCCACCAATCCACAAATGCCCTTCATGCTCAATTAGGAGGCACTGGAACGAAGTTTTAACCATGTCAGCTCCAAATGGGAATGAGAGAAAATGAGCTTTCTGAAAGCAGGAAGTTAACCCAGGGAGCAGACAGAGATGAACCCCGAAATCAGCAGACTTTGAGAAAAGCAGATTGCCCTCCGTAATATGGGTGGACCTCATCCTATCAGCTGATGGTCACACTAGGAAAAGACTGATCTCCCCTGAAGACCAGGTAGTTCTGCCAGCAGACTGCCTTCCGAACTGCAACATCAGCTCATCCCTGAGGTCCCAGGCCGCCAGCCAACCCCACAGATTTTGGACTTGCCAGCCTCCACAATCATGTGAGCCAATTCCATAAAATAAATCTCTCTCTCCCTCCTTCTCTAAATATATGCACACACACATACATCCTGTTGGTTCCATTTCCCTGGAGGACCTTGACGAATACACATCCTCTCAGCAGCTCCCCCTCCTCATCTGAAAGATGGGGATCACGGCAGGACAGATCCCTACTCTGGCTTCTTCCAAATGCCTGTGGATATATGTGAAACCGGGGCCAGAATTATAAAGCCAAAGTCAGTCAGGGCCACACTTGGGTTTTGGGAACTCTGTTAACTCTCTGGAATTATGACTAACATGCTCATTCATTCATTCAACAAATCCTTATTGCTTGTTTCCTCTGGACCAGCCCTGTGCCAGATGCTGGAGATACAGAGGGAATAATTCCAAATGGGATGACAAAGGAGCCAGGCAATGAACAGGCAAATAGATAATGACCAGCTGTGCCATGTATTGGGTGGGAAAAGGACAGGAGCCAAGAGAAGGGGCATTGTTTCTAGGGAGACCTCCCAGCCAAGATCTGACAAAAGAGTGGGAATTAACCAGCACAGGAGTGAGAGGAACGGTGTGGAGGGAACAGCATGTGCAAGGACCCTGAGTCAGGAAGGAGGTTAGAGAGTCTGGAGTGGCAGGAAGGAAGGTGTGGGACCAGAGAACTGGACTGGGTCTGAACCACACAGTCTGGGGCCTTTGTTGGGACTTGGGATTTTATCTTAAGGGGAATAGGAGCCACTGAAGGATTTCAAGCAGAGGACAATAGGGTCCACTTGAGCATTGCTCTTTGTCGCCAAGGTACCTGGGTGCTCCTGAGGATGGGGTGTGGAGGTCCATGGACTATATAGTCTTGGTGCCTACCTTAACTTGTAGCCAGCTCTCCTGGCACTCTGGGGTGGGGAGACTGAGGCACCCTCTAGCGGATGGAGGAGGCCGCCGCAGCAGCAGGCTTTCAGGTGGGCTAGATCTAGAGGCCTCGGAACCTCACGATTCTTCACTGCTTCCCTCCCATCGCCACTGTTGTTTGGCTGGGCAGAGGAATTGAGTTGTGGCGTCAGGCTATGCGTGGTGAGCTATTACAATGAAAGCTCTGTCAATGTTTCCGCTGGAAAGGCAATTTCCGAGGGCATCTGGGGTTTTTTTCTTTCTTGCTTTCCTTAGTATAAAGGAGTCTGGGCAGGGCATACTGACTGTGCATGTGAGACAGGTCTTGAGGTCGTTATGCAAGTGTTAATGTTCCGTTACAATATACAGTAAATGAATTGGGACTTTCAGAGTAATAGCAGTTTGTGCTATTGGCCAAAATGAGTGTATTCATCTTAATTTTTAACATCCATTGCCTTGGAGAAGCTTTTATAATTAAATGTTTGGATGCACCAGCAAATAAGAAGAAGGAAGTTTCCTTTACTGGATAGAAAGGACCTTCCTACCTTCATCCAGCAACCATCCTGGCCCTATTCTTTACCCACAGATGTAGTGAGAGTCAGATTTCGGTCCATCACAAAGAGGAACTTTATGATGATGATTATCGTCAGGCACTAGACCAGACTTCTTTTAGAGATAGTGAGCCCCCCATTGCCGGAGGTATTCAGCTTGTAAAATGCTGAGCTAGAGAGGGGATTCCAAGACTAGAGAAGGGATTAGTATTTTCCGGATACAGGGATTTGTGGGTGGGACCTGCACAGGAGCATTAGTTACCATGAGCTGCAAAGAAAGTTATACGAGGAATTTATCACCAGTTGACAGCATTTTCGTGGCACCTGTCTGCTAACAGGCAATGGGCTCCTCTTGGGTGACTCATCCATTCTGCTCTTTACCCGTCACTCCTTCCTGCAGGCCTGGCAATGCGATGGGGTTTTCTGAGTCACTGCAAATATTTCAGAGTCATAAAGCTAAATCTTCTTTAACCTAATTCTCAGTTTCAGACTAGTTGCTCTTCAGATTGGCCTTCCCAGGTGAAGTGGTCAGGACAGCTAGGAAGGACGCAGGGGAGTAAGTCTCTCTGTGTTGACTACAGAAGTGACCTCGACACAAGACTGGCATCTCTGTCTCTTTTAATACATCAGGAATCAGATTTGAGCAAATCCCGGGGTGTTTTAAAACTAATGCAGGGATTCCAGGAGTTCCTTACTGACAGTTTAGGACTCTCGGTGGCTCCCTGGCTGCATGAATAAACTGAATGGGAAAGTAGGACTTGTTTGGGGGAAAATCTCCATGACACCATGCTGACCTTTGTTCAAAGGGCTTTGATGTCCCTCATCCAATATATCCCCAGGGAAGACCCTGTCCTTGAGGAGAGTCTTCCCTATTTGCTTTCCTGTCTTCCTCCTCCTAGATTGACTTTTCCACTCTGTGTCCAGAGCTGCCGAGCTCTGTGCCTGGCACATGGCAAGCACACCTGAAATGTTTGTGGAATGAATGAATGAATGTCAGCAGCAGTCAGAGCTGTTTAAAAACTGCCCCTTGCTGCCTCCTGAAGTCAGTTAAGACAGTTTTCCATCTCCTTCTTCCCCACTCTGTCTTCCACTTTTAAGAGCATCTAACTGCACACAAACCAGCATGTCCAGTGTGCATGGCACACTTTCTGGCTGACAGAACTTTTTAATATCCATCAGCTCACCTGATCCACCCACTGTAAGGGGAGGAAACAGGCACAGACTCTCTGGAGCAATAGATGGCAGAGAAAGGACTCTAACCTGTTCTCTGAGTCCAAGACCAAGGCCTCTATGCATCTGAAAGTCCTGCCATTTCCAGAACTACGTCTTCAGAAAACAGCAGCCTCGGAGGGGCCCACCTCTCATTTCCGTCTCATGCAGACCATGCATGCTTTGGCCCCTGCTGTCCCTTCCCATGTCCTCGTAACTGCTCCAGGACTCATTCGTAAGGGCTTTTCCTCGGTAGGCAATTATCTGAGTTCATATGGTTAATTGAAATATTCCTTTTCCTAGAGTTTTAATTCATCCAGCGTAGTTTCAGGAGCCACAGATAATAAGACCTAATTTATAATTAGGGCTTATCAAGAATCAGCTAATTTCTAGACCCCTCATTCCCAAGGAGAGAGCTTGTAGGGTGGGGGCCCCTCTCCCTTTCCAGGGAGTTGCTACCCACAACGCTCAAGAGAGGCACTAGGGAGGGAGTAGAACTAATTGGGAGCTGGCCCTCCATCTTGGACAATTTATTAATTGGATTATGGGAAATCTCAGGCCCCAGGCAAATCCCAGGGAGGCACTGCGGCCGCCTCTGGTTTACTATGACAATATTAGGTACAAAGACATGAGACCAAGGCTCCACTCAGTCTTTCAGCAGCTGGGAATCTTGCAATAAGTCACTGAACACTGCCTTACCTCAGTTTCCCATCATACAATGGCCAGGATCATCCTGCCCTCTTGGCCTCAAAGAGCTGTCATAGGAATTTCATGTGATGATGGGCAGGTACATTTCAGGAGCTCTCATGATTCCTTCTGGGGCCTTTGTACCTAAAAACCAATCCTCAGAGAGTTTGACATTGGCCAAGACCCCACAGGCAGCAAGAGTTGGTTTCTTGAGCCTTTCCTTGCACCTGCAAGTTCCAGGAGTCTTGACCTTCGGTCCCCTGTTGCTTACCTAATGTAAGCTCCACCTAACCTAACCTTACCTAACCAGGTTGAGTGTCAGGAAGGGATAATGAAGGGGCAATGGAGTGAGCATAGCTTTGGAATCATACAGGCCTGGTTTCAAACCCATACTCTGCTCTTTCCTAGCTATACAAGTCAGGACTCTTTCAGCCAAAAGAGTATGCCATGTGACAGAAGCCCTACTCAAATGACCTGAAGCTAAAAAGAAATATTAGCTAATGTATTTAAAAACTAGAGTTACTGGCTTCAGGTATGGCTGGTTCCAGGTGCTTGATGGTGACAGACTTTCCAACTCTTAGCTGTGATTTTCTCTATATTGATGTCATTCCTCAGATGGGTTTTACCAGTGGTGGGAGAAGTTGGCATGGGGTGAGGAGAAGGAGGTAGAATGAGCCTGTTGCCCAGACTGAACAGGATTCCCATGCAGCAGGCAAGAGCAGGTCTGCAAGGAAAGGGAGACTGGGAAGACAAAAGCCATGTGACCTCAAACCAGTCACTCACCACATCTGGTCCTCTGTTTTCTCATCTGTAAAATATTATCAATAGCAACGTTGCAGGATTAATATACAAGATTAATATCCGACATCAATTGTATTTCTGTGTACTAGCAATGAATAATGCAAAAAGGAAATTTGGAAAACAATTTCATTTGTAATAGCTTCAAAAAAGAATAAAATCGATTGGGAATAAGTTTAACACGGCAAGTGCAAGACTTGCACACTAAAAACTATAAAACATTACTGAAAGAAGTTAAGGAAGACCTAAATAAATGTAGCTATCTTGTGTTCGTGGAAGACTTGATATTAATAGATGGTAGAAGTCACTAAATTGATCTACAAATTTGATGCCATCTCTACAAAATTCCAGTTACCTTTTGTTCAGAAATTGACAAGCTGATCCTAAAATTTACATGGAAATGTAGGGAACCAAAAATAGCCAAAACAATCTTGGAAGAAAAAAAAGTAAAGTTGGAAAACTCACAACATTAATATCCCAATTTCAAAAATTTCTACAAAACCACAGTAATCCAGACAGTGTCATACTGGCATAAAGATGGACATATAGATCAATGGCATAGAACTCAGAATGCAGAAATAAATCTGTACATCTATGGCCAAGTGAATTTCATAAAGCGTGCCAGAATAATGAAATGAAGAATAGTCTTTTCAATAAATGGCACTGGGACAACTGACTATCCACATGTAAAAGATTGAAGTTACATCCCTAACTCACACATTATTCAGACATTAACTGACAGTGGAACATAGATCTAAGTATAAGAGCTAAAACTGTAAAACTCTTAGAAGAAAGCGTACTTATGAATCTTCCTGACTTTGGATTAGGCAACAATATTTTAGATCTGGCACACCAAAAATACAAGTGACAAAAGGAACATAAATTGGATGTCATCAAAATTAAAAGTTTTGTGCTTCAAGTGACACTATCAAGAAAGTTACAGAGAAAATGGTAGAAAATAATTGCAAATCATATATCTGATAAAGGAATTATATACAAATATATAAAGAAATCCTAACACCTCAATAATAAAAAGATAAAAAACCCAATTAAAATTGGACTTTCAATCAGATTTCAAAAGATTTAAATAAACATTTTTCCATCTTCAGTGTACACAATGACCAATGTCAACATTGTTAGTCATTAGGGAAATGCAAATTAAAACCACAGTGAGATACCATTTCACATCCAGAAGGGTGGCTATAATAAAAAAAGATAAGCAATAGCAAGTGTTGTCAAAAATGTGAAGAAACTGGAACTTGCATGGGTTGCTGGTAAGAAAAATGGCATAGCCACTTGGAAAAGCAGTGTGGCAGTTCTTGAAAAAGTTAAACATAGAGTTACCCTATGATCCAGCAATTCCACTCAGTGCTACTCCCAATTTCAAGAGAATTGAAAATATGTGTCTACATGAAAACATGTACATGAATATTCATAGCAGCATTATTCATAATTGGCAAAAGGTGGAAACTGCCCAAATGTCCATTAACTGTACGTTGGATAAACAAGGTGTGTTGTGTCCATGCTAGGGAATATTATTTAACCATAAAAAAGAATGGAGTACTGAAACATGCTACAGTGTGGATAAGCTTTGAAAACATCACATTAAGTGGAAGAAATCAGTCACTAAAAGCCACATGTTATATGATTCCGTTTATATGAAATGTCTGGATTTGACAGACCCATATAGACAGCAAGTAGATTAAATGGTTGCCTGGGGCTGGGAGGAGGGAGACTTGCTGGATGTGGGGGTTCTTCATGGGATGATGAGAAGTTCTGAGATTAGATAAGGGTATGTTTGCACAACCTGGTAAGTACACTGACTTCAAAAAGGTGAATTGATGGTGTGATGGTTAATTTCCTGTGTCACCTTGATGAAACATGAGGTCCCCACGAATAACATTATTCTGGGTCTATCTGTGAGGGTGCTTCTGGAAGAGATTAGCATTTGAATTTGAGGGAAGCAGACTGCCCTCCCCAGTGTGAGTGGGTACCTTCCAGCCCACTGAGAGCCTGAATGGAACCAAAAGGTGGGAGAAGGTTGAATTCTCTCTCTCCGTTTGACTGCTTGAACTGAGATGCCATCTTCTCCTGCCATTGAACTGGGGCTTACACCACTGGCTCTCCTGGGTCTCCAGTTTACAAATGGCAGATTATGGGACGTCATAGCCTCCATAATCGTCAAAGTCAATTCCTTATAGTAAATCTCTTTTTAAAATATCTCTTAGAAATATATATATATATATGTATGTATGTGTGTGTGTGTGTATATATATATTTATGTATATGTTATTCATATATTTGTATCTATATCTACCTATCTGTCCATCATCACTATACTTATATATCTTATCTGTGCTGTTTCTCTGGAGAATCCTGACGGGTAGAGATGATATGTGAATTATATCTTAATAAAGCTGTTATTTTAAAAATTGGTACCAAAACATCTACCATACAGGATAATCGTGGCAAAGAAATGAATTGTATCTAAAGCTCCTAGCACAGTCTAGGCACACGGTAAGTGCTAAGTGTTAACACTTACTTTCCTTTCTAGATAAACACTCCCCATTCCCAACCCCCAACCCTCTTTAAGCAATTCCACCCCAGAGTCTAAGGTAGAACTTTGAGACATTCTACAAAGAAGGTTGTGCTATGCTTGGCTACTCACAGAGCAGCCAGGGTCATTATTAAGATGGCTGGGCTGGTCTTCCCCGATATTAATGAATAAGATATTCATTTCCCTAAGAATGCATCAACCTCTCTAGTAATGCCAGGAACATGGTGGGAGGCAGAAGCAGCCCTATTAATCCAAGCAGGCCTCACATCCACTTTGATTCAAAGGTTTCATTCTGGTCGGTTTCCATGAAGAGGACGGTTTATTAGTTGGCGATGACAGACTAAGTGAACTCAGGTATGGGGTGTTTGGCTAAGGATGACGATGAGGCTATTTTAAGTCACTGGAGTTCAAGGGTATCTGCCTCAGCGCTTTTGTTTAAATTGATTTGTAGTCCTGCTTGCTTGACCTTGCTGCATAAAATAGTTCCATGGGGGAAAAAAATAGAAGAGAACAATTCTAGTCAAGGGAGCAGATGGGTCCCAGCCCGCACACCCCTCCGCATGACAGGACCCATAACCCAGCTAATCTTGAGTGTGGGCTTTGACTGTGATGTGGTCACCACACGGTAGTCACAGTAATCAGAGAACAGCCCAGCAGGGTGGTCCACATGGGGAAGGCCCAGAAAGGAAGAGGGTTGCCCAAGCTTGCAAAATGAGTGAGTGAAGACACAGTTAAGATTTTAATCCAGGTCGGTGTAACTCAAACCCCTCCTCTCAACTCTTATAAAAAATATTTAGTATTTATTAAGTGCCTACCACATTTCAGCTACTCTCTAATGCTTTATATGCATTAGCTCCTTTAATTCATACAATAAAGTACCATTGGTATCCCCCTTCTACAGATAAAGAAACTGAGAATCCCCGTTTTACATAGCACTTGAGTAATTTGCCCAAGGTAACATGGCTAGTAAAATGACAGAGATGGGATTGAAACCCAGGGAATATGACACTAGAACCAGCCTTTTAGCCATCACACATACCACCTCTATTTGTGTATTGCATTGTGAAAGAAACAAAATTAGATTCTGCCTGGGTCTAAGCTGGACAGTTCACTTTTCTGCATGGACCAATTAACCTCATAATCGCTACGTCCCAAACCACCTCATGCAGAATGGAGCCAGATGACATCACTCTTTGGAGTCACTCCTCCGTCTGGATTTCTGGCTAACCAAGATGCAATGTGCTACGTCGGACAGTGTTTCCCCCATACTGCCCAAACGAGCTGTCCCGCCCCCCTCCCCTGTGACCAGTCGGAGATCTGCACCCCTGCTCCTCTCTTTTGGCCCTTTACTAACCAGCCTGCTGTGGTTTGTTACTTGGTACGGGGAGAAGGAGCACTGGACTGGGAGTCAGGGCATCTGTGTAGAAAGACTTTGTGTCCTTCAGTGAGTCACTTAACCTCTCTGGCCCTCAAATTCCTCACATATAAGATAGCTGTAAGAAAATCAGCTTTTCTCACAGGGTTGTACTGAGGATTCAGAAAACTTGCATGATGTGGGTGGGTTTTAAAGCCCAGAAAGGACCAAGCATTTAAGGCGTTATTATTATTACCAAGACAGGGCCCTCAGCAAGTGATGGAGTGTATTGAGAGAGAGTGACCATTAGGTGGCAGTGTTTCAAAGCTGCCTGTGGGATACCTGAGGGAACTTCCTATTAACCCTTCCTCATTAGGTATATGGAGCCTCTATAGTCCCCCCACCCTATACACGCATCTAAAAAGGGACAAGTGAAGCTCAGAGAGCAGAAGTGCTACTTCCAAGGACTCGCCATAATACAGTGGCAGAGCTAGGACTGTACCCCAGGTTGAGATGGTCTCTGTCTTCCTTCAGTCAACCCCTATGTATTAGGTTCCTACTGGGTGCAAATGCTTATGTGAGATCTTTCCCATGAGTTTTATTGCTCAAGCCTGAGGGACTTCCAACCCCACATCCCTGAGTCTGTTACCTCTCACTGCTTCCTGGGCTGTACTCGCTGAGCTAAGTACTCATCAACCTAAACTGGACACTGGACAGGGAGAAAGCACCCCCGATGAATTAAAGATCAGAAGATCTGGTTCTAGCCCCATTTTGCCTCTAGCTTGCTATGAGACCTTGGCCAATGCCCTCATTAGTAGGTCCTGAAATTAATTTAGTGGGTATTTAATTGTAAAAGAAAGTAATTTTTTTAGTCTAGCACATACTTGCCACAGCACAGCAAATGTTTTTTTTTAATGTCACTTTTATATACATACACACATTTGTGAAAATTCTGTGTCCACGTATGTGTGTGTGTCTGGGTCCAGACAGAAAAGGCATTTCATCTTATGCATCACAGTCTCCCTGTTCTCAGAACAACATCTAAGGGTAATTGCAACTCTGTATTCTGTGATCCAGTGTCCCTTCCCCTTGCCACCTTCAGGTAGGCAAGCAAGCCCAGGAATCCCAACCGAGGCACATTTCTACTTTCGACAATTTGCAACCTCAGCAGTGGGAAAGGTCTAGCAAACTCATAGCTTCTGCTATTTAATATGCTGATAATGAGCACAATACCATTTTATCCTCAGTGCAGTCACACATGGTAGATATTACCCCATCTACAGATAAGAAAACTGAGGTTTAGAGAGGTGGTGTGACTTGCCCTTACAGCTAGCAAGTGCCATAGGCAAGACTTGAACGAGGGTCAGCCTCACCCTGAGATGTCAGACTCCACAGCCTGTTGTCGCCTTGAGCACAGAGAGGCCTTGGGGCCCCTTCTCCTAAGAAAAGTAACAGTCGCTTACCAACGCTTCCATTTCTCTTATTCTGAGTCACTTTTATTTTCTCTCTCTCTCTCAAGTTTGATTGAATTTACACTTAATGAATCCAACTTTGTCATTTAGGGGATGTTGGAGCAATAAGACTTGACAAGGCGTGAGTGATGGTGCAATCAGTTGCGCTGGATCCCTGGCAGGCAGCGGCCCACGGCCAGGACCCCCCCTGCTCCTTCCTTGGAAGGAGGGCTGCGCTCTCAGGCTCTGGGGAAGCGAGCTGACTCCCTGCAAACTGGGTGTGGGGTTAAGTCATTTAGGCTGAGAGCCAGGACAGACCTTTTGGATTAGAATAGGTAAAGAGGGGCGGGGAAGAGGGGGTTACTGTCCCTTTCTGATCCTGTCCTTTCATTTATAGTGGGGCAATGGCTCAAGGTGGTTGTTGTTTTGTAAATTGTAGAAGGGGCCTCAGGCTCTTACCAGAATTTCGAAAGTGGTTGGTAGCAAGTTAAGTTCCGTGGAAGTCCATCTCATGATCTTTTACTTGCAGATGATAAAGCGCAGCTCCATCATCCAGGGCCTCCCCATGTGCAAGCACATACACACAAATGTGAAAACCCTGTTTGTGTGTGTGTGTGTATGTCTGGGTCCTGATATAAAGGGTATTTCACCTTACGCATCACGGTCTCCCAGTTCTGAGAACCCCATGTAAGGGTGATACCTACTCTGTGTTCTGCAGAAGGGTAACAATCTTTGATAAAGGAACAAGACACAAAATCAATATGTTATTAAAGTGTGACTTCACTTTTGTTAGGAAAACAGTATATGTACAGAAAAAAGTGTCTGGGAGAATAAACCCAAAATGTTCATAGTCAGGACTAAAATGTATATTTCCCTCTTATTTTTATCTGAAAATTTAAACCTTTTATGTAAGTGAAAAGAAAAATCACATATAGCAGAGTGCATGAAACATAAATGTAGAGTTTAAGGAATACTTGTAAAGTGAACATCTATGGAACCACCTTCATTGCCACCCCTTAGAATCTTCTCAACAAAACCATTTCTGCTCCTTGACAGGCAGCTTTTTGCCAGTCATCTCTTTGTTCTTACGGTTCAAAGTTTTACTCTCTAAGTAGGCATCCCTAAAGAACAGTGCTTCCTATTTCTGAAATTTACAAAAACAGCGTTATACTGTAGGTACCTCCTGGGCATGCATCTTACTTCTTTAAATCAACATTATGTTTTTAAAATGTATCCTTGTTTGCCGTGTAGCTATAGTTGGTGCATTTCTGACATTGTTCAGCAGTAAATTTTATGTCTACCCATTCTAACGTTGGGGACATCTGGGTTGCCTTCTCTGTGTTTTCTAATTTTTCTGTTATGAACATGTTATCACAGGTGGAGTGCCTGGCACGTAGTAGGTGTTCAATTAAAAAATTTGAACAAATATATAGAGGTTTTTTTTTAAATTAAAGCTCCCATGGTACTACAAGGATTGGGATTATGGACAAAGATAGAATTTTTAAATTAAAGCTCCCATGGTACTAGAAGGATTCAGATTATGAAAAAAGGGAGAATTTTCCAGATTTGCAGATTTTCCCTGAAGCTCAGAGGAGACAACATCTGGTTAAAGCAGAAGATTGGTGAATGTCATCTCCGTTACCTAGAAAAGCCTCAAGCATATTTGGGTGTCCCATTTAAAATAAGAATAGAGTAATATTGCAAATGAAGAAAAATCCCCACAATCATAGTGTTACATGTGTTGATTAAAGAAAATTAAAATTTACAGAAAACATTGTAGCAAAGAGGGCAAAGAAGTTAACTCGGCCTCAGAGGACCTGAATTTAACTCCCAACTGTTTCATAAACGAGCAATGTGGCCTTGAAATACTCATCCTAACATCTCAGAGCCTCAGTTTCCTTGTCTGTAAGATGGGACTAATTCCTCAAAGTGTTGTCAAATGAGATAGTAAAAGTGACTGGGCTTCATAAAGGTCTATGCGGATGGCAGGGGCTTCCTATGAAACCTGAGGATGGAAGGCAAATCTTTTAGAAAGTCCATTTCCTGTCATAAACATCCATTCCTTACTGCCCACCACACACCAACCCCTGCCCAAGGCACAAAAGATACACACAGGAGGAAATCAGCCTGCCTATAAAACGGAGAAGAAACCAATTTGAAACAAAAATAACCCTCATATTATTAGGAATGTGACTTAACTGGGAAGGTTGGGGGCAGGGGTGGAAACGGGAGGCTTCCTGGCAACTCGCTCCTGCCCTGTTGGCATTGTGAGGGGAGGGACTTGGGCTGTGCCAGGCACATGACGACGACACTCCATTTGAAAGAAAGAATGAAAGTAACAACAGTATTTATTTTTTTAATTACATTTTGGAAGAATCCTCATCTCCCATGTTTTGGGTCATCGATCTCTTCAAAAAGTTAACAAAGGTCTTTGAATTCTCCTGAAATGCCACAGAGGTCCAGGAAAGCCTGGTTATGACCATGCCTTTGAGCAGAGTTCCTGGCCAGTTTTTTCTGAGCCTCTTTAGCAGTCTGAGGGGAACCCATAGATCTCTTCTCAGAATAATGTTTTGAAATGGAAATAATGGGCATGCATTTAAATGTGTATGTATTTTGATGAACATATTTTATAGGATTGCAAAGAAAATAAATTATATTGAAATACAGCTTTCAACATATTAAAAGAATAAATAAGGGAAATAGTAATAGATATTTTTTTTAATTAATGCACTAAATGACAGGCTCACAACAGGTCTAACAACTAAGATGGCTTTGAAAAAATGATGAACCTAAATGGCATTTAAAGGTATCCACAACAACTATATTGTGGTTGAAAAACATCTGTGATTTTTATTGGTGATTTTTAGTGTGATTATTTATTTATGTCATAGTACTGCTAATGTGACTGTGGTTTGTTACCTACATTCAAAAAGGGGAGAAAATACTAAATTTTAGTTATGAGGCTAGTGAAAATAAAGAAAAATAAATACGTAGCTTTTTCCTCATCCAAGTTTACAGACCTCCTGAATTCTAACCAAAAACCTCAGGTTAAGTGCCTCTGCAGGTGTTTGAAACTGCTTTTATTAATAATGAAGTGGCCCATAATGCACCCTGTGTCTTTCTGGAAAAGATTTCTCCTTTTACAAACACATGAACACACACACTTGTGGAGCCCAAGATGATGGAGGGGGTGCAGGGCAGGGTAGAGCTGGGGACAGGGACTGTCTCAGGGCATTAAAGAATTCCTACAAGTGTGCATATTTGGGTCAGATACCCCCTCACAGTCCCTCTGACACCACAGTCCCTACAAGTCCCTACCATATTATACATAGGATCTATGGACAGCAGGACCAAAACAGAGCATTTTAAGACCATGAGAAGTGACTCAGCTAGTACACGGAGTAGAGTCCATTTTAGATGCCTTTGAAATTAAGAAAACTAATGACCTGAGTTTACTGCTTTAGATCTTGGAAAACAAATTTCCCTGCCCCACCCCCACTACACACACACAAACCCTAAGGAAAATCATAAGCAGGAAAGAAAGAAAACAGCAGGAATAAATAAGTGAGGAAACAGAGAAACAATGGAGTCAGTAAATAAAACCAAGAGCTGCTTCTTTGAGAGAGCTAATAAAAAAAACCAGCCTCTGGCAAATATAATCAAGACAAAAAGGCCCACATGATGTCAGAAAGGAGGAAGTGTTTACAATGCATCAAAAAGATGAGAAATATTCGAGTGGGACATTGTATGTAATTGTATAGCAAATTTGTTTGAAATTATCAATTAAACAGACAATCTACAAAAATAAAAAACAGTCCAATTGTTACTAAGAAATGTACATTAGATTGGCAAACAAGGAAGTCTCTGAAAGAGTAAGAAATGTATTAAAGAATGACCCTCCCCAGCCCTGAAAAGGATATTTTTACTAACTCTAGAGTCTCTGGAGAAATCTATACAAATTTTACAGAAGAGTGCATTTCCATGTTACACAAATTATTCTTTAACGTAGGAAAAACAGTTTAAAAAAACCGCTAATTCATTTTGCAAGGCAAATGTCGTCCTGATTTTAAGTCCTGATACAGAATTTTAAAAAAAGAAACAGGATCCAATATCATTGGAGAGTACAGTCCCAGCAAATAGTGTTCGGCAGCACATTAAGAGACTAAAACACCATGACCACAAGGGTTTCTCCAGCAATGCAAGGAAAGTTCAGTGCAAGGGTATCTATTAATATAACACATCAGATCAATAGATTAAATAATATGAACCATATGATCATCCTAAAGGATGCCAAAAAATGCATTTCAATAGATGTCAAAACACTTTTAAAAATAGGAATGGAATGATACTTCCTTAACATAATAAGGATCTATTTAAAACCAAGTCAGCATCCTTTTAATGGAAAAACATTAGAGATTTTCCCATTAGAAAAAGGAACAAAATAAATAAGCTCTCTATCACCATTATTATTTAATAATATATTGATATATCTGGATGATGTAATAAGACATGAAAAAGAAACCATAAGAATAGTTATTAGAAAGAAAGCTTCATTCGCAAATGATATGATTACATCATTTAAAAATCTGATGTTCTCATCTAACCATTGGCAGTAGTACGAAAGCTCAATAACTGGCTACCCATGGATACAAGATAAATATTTTAAAAATCAATAGCTTTCTTAAATGCAATAACAAGACAGGAAACAAATTTACAAATGAGATCTAACTCATAATCAAATATAACTAATGAAATACGAGGACATAAACATGGAATACAAAAAATTTTGATATTTTCCTGGAAAGTATAGTAGAAAATTGGGTAATAGAAAAACATACCATGTTTCTCAACTAGAAGACTAAATACTCTTTCTGATTTAATGATTAAGATAATCTCAAAATAATACAAAAGGATTTCCTACAGAATTTGACAATATGCACATAAAATAATTTTGAAAAGAATAGGCAAAATAGCAAAAAATATTCTGAAAAAAGAGCAATGATAATAGATAACATTTAAATAAGTCATTAAAGAACAACTGAAATGGTGTAGTGCTAGAGCAAAATTAGATCTATAACTTGATAAAACCAAAGATCCAAAAAAAGAAAATTTAACATATTAAGGGATGTCACAGAATGAGAGGGAAGGGAAATACCATGTAATAAAGGAGTTGGACAGTAGATAAGCAGAGAAATTAGCTTAAGCCTGCACCTAAAAATAAATTTCAGACTTAGAAGGGATCAACTGAAAAGACATTATAGAAAATTAAATGGTGGAAGATAAAATGGTATATTTATCCCATCTAAGAAATAATCATAATAGGTTGAGTATAGAAGAATAGAAGAAATTAGAAAAAAAAAGATGTTGACAGATTAAGCTATATTAAAATGCTAAATGTATGCACGCACCAACTAAAAGAAAAAGAGAAAGAAAACACTAAGGAAAAGATTTGTATTAAATGGGCTCTTAATTATTTTTTGAAATTTGATGTTCTTGAGAATCCAAAAAAAGCTAGGGCCCTTTCACATATACATTTAGATATACATACATACACAGACACATAGGAATACACATACACATACATTCATATTGCCCCATACAGGCCTACATGTACATAGACATGCACACATAAATGGTAGCTGTATTTATTTGTATGGGGCTGGTGGACTCCTGAAGCCTCTCCTTGGTCCCAAGGTTAAGAATAGCTCATCTAGACAGAATAGAATGCATTAAAATATGTAAGAAACACCCCAAAGCCAAACAAATAAATGAGCAAAAGTTAACCAAACAGTTCACTGAAAAGGAAATGGAAACAGTAAATATAGGGACAAATGATCAATAGACATAAAATATGCTTCAATTTTTGTCTACTAAATTATCAAATTGGTATGAAACTGATTTTAAAAAGCAAACTAATGTTGATGAGGTTTCAGGAAAATTGCCACATTGCTGGTCCCTTTCGAAAAGTAACCTAAAATGCCTGACAAGAGTGCCAGAACATCAATGCTTTTTGACCTAATTGCCCTTTTTTCTGGGAATTCATATTCATGAAATAGATTTGAGGAACAAGGTTCTTCAAAGATGTACGTCATACAATTTATGAATTGTGTTAGTGCAAAAGTGGAACCCTCTAAATATTAAGAGAAAAGGCAGAAGACAGATAAATAATTTTGGGATTCAACATAATGAAATAATGTACTGACATTAAAAATGGAACAATGAAAATAAGAAAATGATTATGATATGCCAAATAAAAATGTAAAATAAAATTGTGTAGTTTTTATTACAAAAATGATGGTGAATGATAAATTTATTTTTAAATTTCCCTTAATATTATACATAAAAAGTTAGATTCTTTGATGAGCCAATATTGAGAGGACATCATACTATGACAGAATCTGAGAAAGGGAGGGATCTTAGGGAGCTTATGGGGCTGCAACACAAATCCAGGACTCTGGACTTAATCTAATTGTGCACATGAGCTATTTGAGGCAAGCAGGACCCTAGGAATTTCTGTGATGAACTCTGAGTTTCCTTTTCTCCCTTTCTGTCTTTTTTCTTTCTTCTTTGCTTCAAGCTGGTGATTCTTACACTTCGTGAACATGATCTGAGCTGACTACATCCCCAAATCCTATCAAACTCATAAAGTATTAAAACTATCTCTATCAGTGCTGTAATTCAAGGACATTTTTAAAGTAATGTGACATAAATGAGCTCAGATTGAGGAAGATAAAAGTCCTTACACCATATAATGCAACCTCCTCTAGAATGCAAGCTCAACATCTGTCTTCTACCACTGAATCTCTAACATTCAGAACAGTATTTAGCACATAACTGCTCAATAAATCAGGTGGTTGGATGGATGGATAGATGGATGGATGAGATAAAGATGGACCCACCTAAGAAAGAAAAGAGAAGCAATCTTGAAAACCCCAAAACCCTAAGCAGATCATGGGTGTAGAGGTCCACATGGTCATCAGGAGGGGTAAATCAAATGATTTTAGGAATTGCTATAAGCCTATTCTCAGATCACTTGGATGCAGCATTTGTCCCATCTTTCCCTGAGGTGCACTAGAAGATGTTTCACTAAGTAGAGATGGATAGTCAGACTGGTTAGAGAAGGGACATAGTGTCCCCCACTAACTCAAACATCAAAAGCAAAATGTGCTTCATGGAGCCCTGAATGTCCCTGATTTGCAGGTCCCTTTACTAGAGACCTTTTCCAATTCCCACTGGCATCTGGACCTAAGACCTTATCCAGATGCCTGTAATCAGGGACTGGCTTTGAGAGTGAGCCAAAAGGCAGTGAGAAGGAGCTAATCTCAAGCCAAGAATGACTTGGGGAACTATGTATGCCCATATACACACAGAGGAGGTGAAAAAACATGTTGCACAAATAAATGAGCTTCTCTGCCAAATGTCTGCCTTACCAGTAGTTACAACCTACACTGGGTGATAAATTGAATGCCCTGACTAGCCAACAAAACCTTTAGACCATAAATTTTCTTTTTCTGCATATTTGAGATCAAAAGAGCTGAACTTGCTCCTTCTCTGACAGACTTTATCTGAAATGCCAGACCTGCCTCCAAAGAATAAATAAAACAAGAACAATCCTCAAATTGTTACTTTCACTAGGACAAAAGAAGGAAGCAAATCAGATATATGTAACCTGAACAAATATACCCCTATGAAACAGACTTACTCCAAGACACAGAATGAAAAATTTTAATATCAAATTTATATTTTCCATGAGATTAGAGAATATATTGCATTTATGAAAAGGTTATCATTTAAGATAAGACAATTTTATAAAAACCATGATTACATAATTTAAAAATGTACAGGGGCAGTGAAGAGCGTATTAAACATTGAAGAAAATGGAATTAATAATTTAAAGTGTCTGTTGAAAAAAAGAAAATCTCCTTGAATTCATAGAGAAGCATAGTGAGATGAAAGATGAGCAAAAAAATACCAGAGTAAATCTAAAAGCAGCAATAACAGTTTAAGAGAAAAGCACCCACCAAGAGCAGGTAAAATTAATTAAAAGAATCTACATTTAGACACAACCTGATGAAATTTCCAAATGTCAAACATACAGGAAAGGAGTTAAGGATTAATAGAGTTTGAATTTTAAAAGTAGGGTCAAACAGAATAAAAATAATAGTACATGTAACTTTTGAAGAGAAGAAAAAAAGAAAATGGAAAATGTGAACAATATAACCAAAGACTGGGAAAGAAAATAAGAAACAACATAAAATGCAATGACAGATTTAGGAAGAACGATATTAGTCATCACAATAAATATAAGCAGATCAAATTTCTATATCAAGAGACAAAGACTGTCATATTGAGTATAAAAGCAAACTCCACTTAAGCCAAAGCAATGATGTTTAAATAAAGGGATGCGTGAAAAGATGTAAGGCAACTGTTAGTCTAAAAAGGAATACAGGAACAATATTAACATATAAAGTTTACTTCAAACCAAAATTTTAAATGGGAGAGGGCTAAATTATTTTGATAAAAGTAAAATCTTAATTTGTGATGTCATAAATTTTAGGCAGTAAAAAGCATGGCATTACAATATACAAAGCAAACAATCATGATGAGAGGATTTACAAATACTATTCTATCCACATGTTCACTTCTGATCATGGTAGAGTAACTGGAATCAGACTAGCCCTCCTTCCATAAGTATCTGGAAAAACAAACAGAACATATGAAGCAATTGTTTTCAGGCAAGCCTGGCATTCAATAAAAAATTACCAACCATGTAAAGAAGCAGAAAAATACAACCAATAGGAGAAAAGCAACCAATTGAAACTGACCCAGAAACGATATAGACGAGTATGCAAGACATTAAAACAGAGTTATAACTGTATTTCAGATGTTCAAGAAGCTAGACAAAGGTAGAACAAGTTAAGTGCAGACACAGTAGATATAAAAAATGACCCAAATCAACCCTCTAGAGATAAAAATTACTCTAACTGAGAAGAAATATACAGTTGTTGGGATTAAAAACAGAATTGACTTTGCATAAGAAAAGATTAGTGGGGTCAAAGACATACCAATAGAAACTACCCAAAATGATACACAGAGAGAAAAAAGACAAAAAAATTAACAGAGCATCAGTGAACTGTGGAAAAACTTCAAGCATGCCACTGTAAGTATAATTGGAGTCCATGAAAGTGTAAAGTGTCAAATATATTTGAAGAAACAGTGGCAGAAGAATTTACAAATTAGTTGAAATTTATAAACTCACAGACCCAAGAAATTTAACAAATTCTAAGCACAGAGTAAAAAAATAAAAACAAATAACTACCCTAACTTTCATCACACAAATTGCTTTAAAATAATGATAAAGAGAAATTCTCTAAAGCAGCCAAATAAGAGAAATACATCACATACAGAGGAATAAAGGTAACGATCATAAATCTCTTTAGAAACAAGGCAAGCTGAAAGACATTACAGTAACATCTTTAAAGTACTGAAAGAAAAAGACTGTTAACATAAAATTCTATATGCAACACAAATGCCTTTCATGAAGAAATATAAACTACTTTTTCAGAAACACAAAACTAAAAGGATTCACTCTCTGACCTATACTATAAAAATGTTAAATGAAGTCCTTCAAACAAAGGGAGAATGATACCAGATGGAAATGTGAATCTACAAAAAATGAAATGTCCCAGAAACGGTAAGTCCCTGGGGTAAATATGAAAGAGTTATGTTTTATTATTTAAATCTCTTCAAAATCTATTGACTATTGGAAGCAAAAATAATAAAATGGGGTTATAACACACAGAGAAGTAAAATGTATTATAAAAATAGCCCAAAATTTGAGAATGGAAAAATGGAAGTAAATATACCAGTGAATTATTATATTATCATTTGGTGATAGACTTTGATAAATTAAAGGTGTATACTATAAACCTTAAAGTAATCACTTAAGTAAAAGAGAGATACTAATAAGCCCTTAAAAGAGATCAAATGGAATAATGTAATAATAAAATACCCAGTTAATCCAAAAGAAGGAGAAATAGGAAGAATAAGGGAAAAAGAACAGTCACAGAAATAGAAAAAGCAAGCTGGTAGATTAAAACATAACCAGATCAATAATCACATTAAATGTAAATGGTCTAAGCTTTCCAATTAAGAGTAAGATTGTCAAATTGGATTTAAAAAAGAAATAAGATTCAGCTATAAGAGTCTAAAGAAACCCATAATAAATATAAGGTTATATTTATATGTAAGTATAAATATTTAGACACAAAAAGCTTTAAAGTTTGGAAAACAAAATTCCATACTAATGTTAATTGAAAGAAAGCTAGAATACCTGTATTAATATCAGTCAAAATAGATTTTAGAGCAAAGACTATAACCAGAGAAAAGAGGGCCAATTCATAGTGATAAAGGAGTTGATTCCTCAAGAGGATGCAACAATCCTTAAGACTTATGTATCATAAAAAAGCTCTGAAATATAGGAAGCAAAACTTGATAAAACTGCAAGGATACATAAACAAATTGACAACTAAAGTTGAATATTTCAACACCCTTCTCTCAATTGACAGAACAAGGAGACAAATCAGTGAGACTGGATGAATCTCAAAATATTATGCCAACCACAGAAATCAGACACGAAAGAATGCAATCTGTATTAGTCCCTTTATGTGAAATTCTGAAGAAGCAAATCTGTAATGACAGGAAACACAAGAGCTGCTACCTGGGAGAAACACTGGGGGAGAGAGGAGAGGTTGGATTGGAAAGGCTACAGGGGACCTTTTTGTTATGATGGAAATGTTCTCTACCTTGACTATAGCATGGGTCACATTAATTAAAATGTACACTTAAAATGTGTACACAACTTATACACAAATTAGTTTTTGTTTAAATCATTAAAGTTGATTTAAAGTAAACAATTCTCAGTCTTTCACAGATCAAAGAAGAAACTATTTAATTATGATAGGAGAGAAAGGGAGAAGTAGAGGAAGAGAAATAAACAGAATATTCTATGAATATATTTTTCTCAGAAAAGTTTTTAAATTGATGATCTCATAGGTTGCTAAGAAAAACAATCCTATAGAAGTAGGATTTCATTGACACATTCACACATGCTGCAAAGAAATAAAATAAGAAATGGATTGCAAAATAATAAATAACATCACTTGGAAAATTAAAAATGTCCTCATAAATAAAGCTTAAGTCAAAAAAAAAAATAGCATTGTAACTACAGCCTTGAAAATAATTATGATAACACTGTGCTTCAAAACTTATGAGACTCTAAGGCAATGCTCAGAGGATAATCCACAATTTCTAATGTTGTTTATTATGAGACAAAGAAGAAAAATAAATGAATTAACATTCATTTTAAGAAGTACAAAAGGAAAATAAACTAGACTTAACTAAAGAAAGAGAAAATAGAAAGGTTAAAGTTGATGAATTGGAAAAAAAACAGGAAAACAGGAAAAATAAGTCTAGTTTTGTTTTTTAAAATATCAGTAATAAGACAAAGTTCTGGCAAAATTAATCAAAAAAGAGAAGAAGATGGAGAGAAAAGCCAAACTAACATTATTTGAGTGATATCAATGAATATGGCATAGCAAAGATGTCCAAAAATCTCTTGTCTGTGAAAGCAATGAGAAAACTGGCAAAAGTGGTCAGAATTAACTTTTTCAGAACTCTGGAAATTAACCAGAGGCTTGCAGTAAGGTGGGTAGTATTCACGAAAAATGCCTGAATCTCAGTAAGAACAAAAAATCTTGTGGATTTTAGTTGCTTTAAATTGATCTTCCATTCTCCAGGTCTGCAGTAGCCTTAACATTTGTGGTGAAAACTAGCCGTATAGTAGCTACTGAAGGGAGCCAGAACAGTACTGTAGCTTCTCCAAAGCCTCATTCCCAGTCAACTTTCATTATTTTACCTACCTGGTGGGTCCCTGGAAGACCCCATGTTCAAGGCTATCTTTATTTGACCTGATTCAGTGCTCACCCAGTGCAAAATAACCTCTTCCCTAAAGGTGTTTGTCAAAAACAATTACAGGTAATAGTTTAACTTGCTGGCTTTCTAAGGTGGTAGATAATAGTTTGACCAAACAGACAAAACAAAAAAGTTTAATAAGAGCATCTGAGGAATGAGATGTGCCTTGGGCCTTGAAAAGCACTGACATTACAGTAAAATTCCAGCTGCCTTTTTCCTCCCAGAAATTCACAACCTGATTCTAAAATTCACATGGAAATGAAAGGGACTAAGAAAGAATGGCCATACAATCTGGAAAAAGAAAAACAAAATTGGGGGACTCATATTTCCCAATTTCAAAACTTAGTACAAAGCTAGAGTAATCAGCACAACATGGTACTGGCCTTAGTAGAAATATATAGATCAATGGTATAGAATTGAGATTCTAGAAATAAACCCATATATCTATAATCAATTGATTTTCAATAAGGATGCTAAGAAAAGTTGATGGGGAAAGAATAGTCTTTTCAACAAATGATGCGGGGATAATTGGCTATCTACATGCATAAGAATTAAGTTGTATCCTTACTTGACATCATATATAAATATTAACTCAACTCAAAATGGACAAAGATAAAATATAAAGGCTGAAATTATAAAACACTCAGAAGAAAAAATAAGCGTAAGATTTTGTGGTCTTCAATTAAGCAATATTTTCTTAGATACAACAACTAAAACTCAAGCAACCAAAAGAAAAAGAAATAAATTAGACTTCATCAAAACTTAACTTTCATGCTTCAAAGTTACTATCAAGAAAATGAAGAGACAACCTACAGGCTGGGAGACCATATCTGCAATTCATATGATAATCTTATATTTGATAAATTATTTTTATCCAGAATATATAAAGGATATCTACAACTCAACAATAAAAAGATAAATAGGCCAAGTTAAAATAAACCAATAGGTAAAGGATGTGAAAAAGCATTTTTTCAAAGGAGATATACTTTAGGGAAGTGCAAATAAAATCACAATGAAATGCCATGCCACTCCACACCCACTAGAATGGCCGTAATTTAAAAGACAGATAATAAAAAGTGTTAGCAAAGATGTGGAGAAGTTGGAAACTTCATCCATTGCTAGAAAAATATATAATAATACAGCCATTTTGAAAAGCAGTTTAGCAGTTCCTCAAAACATTAAACATAGAGTTACCATACGATCCAGAAATTCCACCTCTACTAAGAGAACTGAAAGCATGTGTTCACACAAAAAAACCTGTCCATGGATGTTCAACTTTATTTGTAATAACCAGAAAATGGAAACAATCCAAATGCCTATCAAGGGTGAAAGGATAGAAAAATGTTGTATATCCATACAATGGAGTAGTATTCAGTCATGAAAAGCAATGAAATGCTGATAGATTCTACACTTTGGATGAATCTTGAAAATATTATGCTAAATGAAAGAAGCCAGACACTAAAGGTCACATATTATATGGTCTTATTTACATGAAATGTCCAAATTAGGAAAAGCCATAAAGACAGAAAGTATATTAGTAGTTGCCAGGGGCTGAGGGGGAAGAGACAATGAGGAGTGACAGCTTAATGGGTGCCAGAGTTCTTTTTAGAAAGATGAAAATATTCTGGAATTAGATCTGATGATGGTTGCAAACTGTGAATATATTAAAAACCAGTGAGGGGTTCACTTTAAAAGAGTGAAATTTATGATATGTGAGTTATATCTCAATTAAAAAAGTACAGTTTCAGGGGTGATAAAGCAATTTTAACCAAAGATCTAGATGAAAAATGTTATTTGTAAGTGCATATTAGAGAAATTATAAAAATGCTATGCTCCCAAAATTGGAAATGTTAAGGAACTAGATTATTTTATAAGAATGCATCTCCCCAAAATATTCTAAAAGAGAAATAGAAAATGTGAAAAAATAAACCCTATAGCTGAATTTGAGATGGTTGTCAGAGAACTGTACCAAAAAGGCAGTAAATATATACTGTTTAATCTGTATATCTTCCAAACTCAAGTCTGATAACACATACACATACACAGAAAACTAATAATCTGTTGTGCTTTGGGTTATGGATATAAAATTTCTTTAAAAAAATAAAAGAACGATTGAATCCAGATGTACATTAAAAAAATAATACACCACCAAATAGGGCTTATTATGAGAATAGAAGGTCAATTTAATATTAAAAATCCATTATTATAACTAATCATATTAATGTCAAAGATGGGAAACCATATTAAGCCCTTTACATACCAGAAATAATACTTACACTATTTGATTTTTAAAAACATACATCAAATCAAATGTCAGCATTATGCTTAATGTCAAAGCACACAAGACACTATAATTAAAATCAGAAAGAAGACAACAAGGCCCTCAACCATCAATGTTACTTAACCTCATCATATAAGCACCTGCCAAGACAGATGATAAACTGTTAAAATGCATGGGTGATATTCAAAATATTTAACAAGGAGTTTAGTAATATAAAACAGTACATTCGTTAAGAATATTACAATTTAGTCCCTTTTACTCTCTAAGGAAACTAAGATATGTTATAAAATCGCTTGCCAATCAGAAGAGGTCATAGCCAAAATTTTTTATCCAACCATTCTAACAATTTCCAAACCAACTGTTGATTTTAGGAAATTGCTGGTGCAATTTTTTTTAAATATAGCCATCCAAATTGAATGATGCTCTCTCTGAGGTATATTCTGACACCAGAATTGCACCAAATTCTTTCAACAACTTAGCGTTAATTGGTAGTCAGTGTCTCAGTAAACAAAACCCTTAAGGTCCAAAATATTGTTCATAGTGCTAACTCGTCTCAGCTTCTGCTGAACGCAGAGCAATTAATATAGGATTTTTCTAGCCATTAAAATATTTGGGTTTTTATATATTTAATTTCTATGATCAAGTATGCCACAAAGTTGTTTACCATACATAACATTGTATTTAATTACAAAAATCACTTTTCAATCTTCATTTACTTTCAATCTAGGGAGCTTCACAAACACTATTTGGTCAAATAATGGCCAAAGCAACATTAATAATTTAATTAAAGAACACAATTCATTAAAGAAAAGTTACAACAAAAATTATTACTTTTTACTTTTGTCATTAAACAATGAATATATTTCTGATAATTTATCAATTTAATATAATCTCTCTTTGAATTAATACTTTATCTTATTTAGAAGGGTGTATTTCTTTATTTCTGTAAGATCTCCATTTTCCTTTAGTTTTATATGTTCAAACATTTTTAATTTGGGAGCATTAATTATCCTATATTTACTAAAATTTTCTATCAAGCTAGATAAATTGTTGATACCTTAATTAATGAATTAGTTTAAAGTGAAATCTCTTTTTTAAGGGTAATTTTCCAGCCATTTGCTCCTATTACATAATTCTTTGTTCAGTTGATAAACTTGACATAATTTTCAAACTGTTTTTGTAATTTTAGCTTCATGGCCCAAACATTCTAATTTTCATTATCTCAATTCTCAAATCTTCAGGTATGTTATAAATTTTTCCTGATATATGATATATGGTGATGAATTAAGAAGACATTTATAATTAATTGCTTGCTTTATGAATTTTATTGCATCATTCAAGGATAATTGAATTTAGCAATTTGGACAGTGCCAAATTAAAACATCCTAAATTTTTCCTAAATTTTGGCTGAAACTGCAGATTCTCTCCCTAGCTATTCACAGGCACTGTTTGGGTAAAATCCAGTAAAGTTTTCATGGAACTACTTCTCACTGAAACCATTTTTCTCATGTGTCAACAATAAATTTTGATAAATTATTTCAGATGTTGTTCCTTCCTGCTTCATGAGATCAACAAAAACCATTAAATTATCTTCAAAGTCTTGAATTTCACATTTTAAGTAAACTATTAAAACTATTTTATATGAAATGATTGAGGCTTCATCAATAATGATTGAAATTTTACTGTCTCGATTTAATACATTTTCCAAAAACTTGTTTTCTCTTATCAGTAGATAAATACTTTCCAACAAGCAAGTCCATAAATTTCGATTTTTATAAGCCCATACTGATACTGCTTTTTTTTGAAGTTCTCTTCAATATTTTATGTTTGGTAATGCTCATTATTTTGTTTTTTGTTTTTTGTTTGTTTTCCTAGACATGAATGGTTTTATTTATTTATTTATTTATTCATTAAGGTATTATTGATATAGACTCTTATGAAAGTTTCACATGAAAAAACAATGTGGTTCAATGAGATATCACCTCACACCAGTAAGGATGGCCAGCATCGAAAAGACTAAGAACAACAAACACTGGCGAAGATGTGGGGAAAGCGGAACCCTCCTACACTGCTGGTGGGAATGTAAGCTAGTTCAACCATTGTGAAAAGCAATATGGAGGTTCCTCAAAAAACTAAAAACAGAAATACCATTTGACCCGGGAATCCCACTCCTTGGAATTTACCCAAAAAATACAACTTCTCAGATTCAAAAAGACATATGCACCCCTATGTTTATTGCAGCAGTTTTTACAATAGCCAAGATAAGGAAGCAACTTAAGTGTCCGTTAGTAGATGAATGGATAAAGAAGATGTGGTACATATACATAGTGGAATACTATTCAGCCATAAGAAAGAAACAAATCCTACTATTTACAACAACATGGGTGGAGCTGGAGGATATTTTGCTCAGTGAAATAAGGCAGGTGGAGAAAGACAAGTGCCAAATGTTTTCCCTCATTTGTGGAGTATAACAACGAGGCAAAACTGAAGGAACAAAACAGCAGCAGACTCAGAGACTCCAAGAGGGGCCTAGAGGTTACCAAAGGGGAGGGGTGTGGGAGGGTGGGTGGGGAGGGAGGGAGAAGGGGATTGAGGGGTATTATGTTTAGTACACATGGTGTGGGGGGTCACGGGGAAGACAGTGTAGCACAGAGAAGGCAAACAGTGAATCTGTGTCATCTTACTACACTGACAGACAGTGACTGCATTGGGATGTGGGTGGGGACTTGATAATATGGGTAAATGTAGTAACCACATTGTTTTTTGTTTTTTAATTTTTTATTAAGGTATTGATATACACTATTATGAAGGTTTCACATGAAAAAACAATAGGTAAATGTAGTAACCACATTGTTTCTTGTTTTTTGTTTTTTAATTTTTTATTAAAGTATTATTGATATACACTCTTATGAAGGTTTCACATGAAAAAACAAAGTGGTTACTACATTTATGCATATTACCAAGTCACCACTCATACCCCAATGCAATCACTGTCCATCAGTGTAGTAAGATGCCACGGATTCACTGTTTGCCTTCTCTGTGCTACACTGTCTTCCCCGTGACCCCCCACTCCATGTGTACTAAACATAATACCGCTCAATCCCCTTCTCCCTCCCTCCGCACCCACCCTCCCACACCCATCCCCTTTGGTAACCTCTAGTCTCTTCTTGGAGTCTCTGAGTCTGCTGCTGTTTTGTTCCTTCAGTCTTAATGCTGATTTATTTTTAACCAATCAGAGGGTATTTTCTAGATGTTTTTTGTTTGCTTTATCAATACTAACATTTTTTTTTGGAAGTTTTTGTTGTTGACAATGTTTCCTATGTGAAACTGATTTGTAATGTTCTTGTAATTTTTCTTATTGGTGAGAGAAATTTTTCTTCATTTAATCTATGAGTTTTGACAGAAAGTAATTGCTCTTCTGATGAAATGTAGACAAATAGCACTTTCTACTTTAAACTGTATACAAGTTTTGCACTCTGATCAACTGAGCAACGTTTACACACTAACAATGTCAATCATATTATTTTTATTGAAATAACTGAATTGTTTTCATTCCATTCATACAAGTTATTTTGTCTTGCACTATTTCCCACTGAGTACCAAAAGATGTCCTAGGTTCTGGTGGTTTCTACATAGTATCAGAGGCTTTCTGGGCGTGGCTCATTACTAGTATCATTTCTTTTTGTTTTTCCATAGTCAGAAGATTCATGTTTATAATAATTAAAAAGAACACTCAGAAACACCCAAACTCTGCTGTATCATCACTCTGGGTTTCATTTTTAATATTTTATTTTTAAGTCTTAAATATATAAACACCAAAACATTGCACAAGTACTATTTACACAAAGAATTATAGTGCACTAACTATAAAACCAAAAAAGTAAAAACTGAACTATTTAGAGGCAGGGGCAATTTGGGCATAATAACTTGGTGTAAGAACAATATATAATAACAATACATAATTTGGTCACAGTAACAAATTGTGAATTCTTCTAAAACAGTGGTTCTGAAACTTTTTGTTCCCAGAACATTTTTGCAGTGTTAAAAATCATTTAGGACAGTCTTAGATCTTTTGTATATGTGGGTTATGCCTAGTGAAACATATGACATTAAGTTACAACTTAGAACTTTTCCTTTTTTTTGTATTTAGTCAGTTAAAAATAACAATAAGAAACCTATTGACTGTTAACAAAAGTAACATTTTAATGAAAATAATTATATTTTCCAAAATGAAAAAAGTAGTGGAAAAAGTAACATTGTTTTATATTTTTGTACATCTCTTTAATGTCTGGCTTAATAGAAGTCAGCTGGATTCTGAGATCTGCTTCTGCATTCAGTCTGTTGGGATATCACACATCACAGAGCCTCTGGAAAACTCCATCTATACCTGTGGGAGAACAAGAGTGGAAAAGATTTTTAAAAATCTTAGCATTGTTATTACAATCTGTTCTTTCAGACTTAGGAAACTGTCTCAGAGGCCCTGAAAGATTACCAACCCATAGGTTGAGAACCACCATCCTTAAGCATACAGTGCTTCTTAATGTGCCTTGTATGAAATGGGCCACACTGACGGGGAATACTGCATAAATTGCTCAGATGTTGCTCTGATGGGAGGTCCATTTATTGGCAGTTTTTGCCACATGCTACAGCCATTAGCTTGAATTAATGGATTTGTGTTAGAGTCTGTATCATTAATTGATTTCACCATACCTTGCTGTTACTAGTACACTATTTACCAACTGGTAAAGAAGTATTTCAAAATCTAAAGACCAATAAATCATACTGGTAAGTACCATGAAATATCAGCTCTGCTGAGAATTATAAATATTTTAAGTGGAGAGTTATAATTATCATTCTTTGTCGGTGAGGTATTGACATATGGAAGCCAAGAAGATAAAAAAAATTTTCAAAGTAATTGGGGCATTTAGTAAGAAAATCTATTGCAAAATAGAAATGAATACGCGTGTGTGTGTTTGTGTATATCAACCTCTATAACTATCTACATCTGTATGTAGCTTCCCTGCATAGCAAGAACAATTCAAACTTAGTAAAAATATGCAGAACATATATGAAGAACAGAACTTGACTAGGAACATAAAAGAAGATATATTATTATCCTAAATGAGAGGGTTCAATATTGTAACTCTTCTCAAGTTAATCTGTATATTTAACACAACCTCTATCAAAATAATGCTATTATTTTTAAACTTGAAAAAATTATTTTAAAGGTTTGTATATACGATTAAATTTAATAAAAATGAATATGCAAGAATACAAAAGCTGGGGGGAAATAGGATGGGAGTATTAGATCTGTTTTATTAAATATTAATATGTACCAAGAATATGCAGTATAAGAATCATGTCAGATAAGAATAAATAGGCACATCAATGAAACAGAATGGAAGGTCCCCAAAAGACACAAGGTGCATACCAACTGAGTATGTAATAAGGGGAGCATCTTAAATTCAATGGAAAAAGAAGGCTTATTCAATAAGTGGTGATACAACTGGCTATTCATTAAAAAAAAAAAGGTAGAGGCCTAAGTCACATTGTACAACAAAACAAACTCTAGTATCATTAAATATTTAAATATCAGTGAGGTATTTAGAGCAAGCGGACAAAAACATAGAGAAATAGTTACATAATCTTGAAGTAGAAGACTCTTCCAAGCATAGAAAAGACTTGACCACATAATTTTTAAATTACATAAAAATAATGAATAAAGTAAAAACTAATCAACAAGAAAAAGTCCAATGTTTCAACAGAAGTGTAGATAGCAGCATATTTATAAATAAACACAGTCAGCCAGTAGGCACACAAAAAAAGTGCTCAAATCAGTTGTAATCAAAGAGCAAACAACAAGGTTCTCAGTTTTCACCTATCACATTGGTGAAAAGTAAAAACAATCATGCCATTGACTAGTGTATGGAGAGAGGAAAGTGTAGGCTGGAGCAAGGGTTTGGGATGGGTTGGAGGCGGATTTGAAATGTAAGTTCTTAAAACGTTCATAATCTTTGATTGCAGCAATCCCATTTCTAAAGAAATATTCAAGGAAGTTCATAAGGAATGTTCAAGAAGCTCTTCACAATATTGTGCCTATCGATACAAACATCAGAAACCACCTAAGTGGTCAATAATAATGGTTTGGCATATTCATACATTCGTATAATAAGGGCATGGTATATTCATATGATGAGATATTATGCTATCATTGAACATGACATATATTTATTGACTTGGAGACAGTTTCATGATACAATTTAAAAGCCACCATCTGAGGCAGCACAAGGAATCTGATTTCATTATTTTCATTGTTTTAAATTTATTATTCACCTACCTGTATTATATATAAGTGTGGAAAGTATTTGTCAGGCTTTACAATAAAATACTAACGCATCACCCTAGTGGTAGACTTATTGATAATTTTACTCTTTTGCTGTTTTTGCTAATCTGTAATTTTTTCAACACCAGATATGGATGACTTTTGCCAATAATATATTTTTTAAAATCTTGTTTAAGCTGCCATGCAACTGAGTTTGGTTCTTAATACTTCAGACCAATTCCTTCCATTTCCCCATATGGATTTGGGAATCAAACAACACAACCACTTAGAAGCTGCGTAACCTTGGCAACTCACTTCACCTCTCTGAGCCTGTTTCCTCACTGGCAAACTTGGGGTTAATAATAGTGCATGCCTCACAGAATAGTTTTGATTATTATGTGAAATAATGTATGTAAAATCCATCGACTTGGGCTCAGTTAAGTGGAGCTTTCATTTTGCTATTATTTTCCTCCTGGTTATGATATTTATTAGACATGTCAGCTCTGGTCAAACTGGAGGACTGCTTGAGACCCCCACGCGTTCCTGCCATGCCCAGAGACGTGGGTCACGGGGAGACCCAAGCACTCCCGCCCAACAGTCAAGGCACCCGAAGCCCAGAGGAGAAATGACTTGCCCGAGACCATCTGGCGAGCCTGTGGTCGCTGCCATCAAAACCTGGGTTTTCTGCCTCCCAGGCCTGAGCCTTCCACCAAGCTACGTGATTTTTCTGGGGAAGAATTGAGCCTTTTAAGAAAAAACGTTAAGTTCCGTGAAGAGAGGGCTTCCCCTCTCTTGCCTTGGTTTAAGTTCCCCAGCACAGCTGGTTGGCCGCAGTTAGGTCGGGGGTGAAGCCGGACTGGTCTTTTCTGACAAGGTTTCACACTGGCTAACCCCAGCTCAGCCATTGCCCGCTGGTATATACACAAGCCCACCAGAAAGAGCCGGCAGGGGCCTGCTGCCCTTCGCTTCAGGAAAAGGCTGCACGTTGCCTGAGCCTGCCATCACCCTGGTGTGGCTTCTGAGGCCAGAGCACGGCCACCGGGGGCATCAGCATGCCAGTGCTTGCTCCCGACAGAACCCCACCAGCAGCTGGTAAGAGTCGCTGTTTCCCATTCTCTGAGGTTCCCTGTCCAGCATTTCCCTGCCGAGACAGAGGAGGCGAAGGTGTCGGAAAATCTGGGAACTGGTGCAAACCGTATTTCCCTCATGGAGCTGCTCCATTGCAAATCAGCTTGATAAACCCGCGAGAAGTGCTCAGAAAGGGAGCCTGTCAGCTCACATTGAACTCGCCTTTTCCGCTTTTATTTGATCACAGGAAACAACCTTGTGTAAGTACGCAATAACCATTAAGGTGGTGGGTTCCCTCTTTGCTCTCTGGTCTCTGAGGAGGTGTCATCTCAGAGGTCCCACTGGCTGAAACACCACCTCACATCTGTGTATCTTCACCCTGCTTTGTGTTTCTCCATAGCACTTATCCTATGGCACATGTTTGTTTTTATACGTATTTATCTGTTTATCATCTGTCTCCCTCTCTAGAATGTCAGCTCCATAGTGGAAAATGTTGTCTTTTTCACGGTTATCCTTCCAATCTCTGGCACGTAGTAGGTGCCCCATAGATGCTCTTGAGCAAATGGATATTCTGCAAAAGAATTCAGCCCCCAACCTCTCAGTAAGAAAGTTTCCTTGGATGTTAACCAAAACACAGTCTGGGATAATTTCTTTGTCTCAGACATGAATTTCATAGCCAACTGGTGTAACTTCAGCTTGGTTGTACAAATTAATATGAGCTCTATGAAATGGGAAATTAATAGAGTCTGATTGAAAGAGTTGTTTTTGTCAAATTTTCCAGCTTTATAGTTGCTCTTTGGGGAGACCATTTGCTGATCTCCTTACCTGACCATAGCCAGAAATCCAAATTTGAGGCTATAATTTTAATCCCAAATTAACTGATCCTGAGCATGTGTTCTATCATACCATGTGGCCTCCATTATGCTGCTTTAGCACCTGACAAGTTTTTTTTGCAAGTATTAACTTTATTTAGTGCCCAAAATAGTCCTGTAAAAAGTTTATTTTTATTATTCTGGTTTTACAGCTAAGGCAATGGAGGTATAACATACACTGGAGCTGAATATTTTACAAGTAAGAAAACTTAGATTCGGAGAGAAGGATGTTGGCCAAGGATGCACACTGAGTCAGTGGTGACTAGAACTAGAAGCCGGGTTGTCCATTCCCCAGCTGAGGGCCTTTGTGCGCTACTCAGCTGCCTTCCTTTCAGGGAGGATTGGGGCTCAGGGGATCCCTCCTCACTCCCCAACCCTTCTCTCCTTATCCACGTCTGTTCCACCACACCTCACTCCCGAGCTCTGCTTGTGTGAGAAAAAGCGGAAGTCAAAAGGCAGTAGGTCATTGGAGCTCCTTGCCCATAGAGGGTGCTACTCTTTCTGGACCTTCACCAAAGGTAGACTAGAAATGTAATTTAAATTTTACAGCATTTTGGATTATGGCAACTGCATGCATTCTGCCAATCTAATTATAGCAGGATTAATCTGTCTTTAATAGGTGACTATTAATAATTTATATTGTTATCTTTAATATAATTCTGCTTAAAATGTCCATTTGTATTACTTTTCTTGGAGACTTTCCCTCAACACCTAGTTTTTAGTTGAAGTTTGTTTGCAGCAATCCATGGAAGCATATGTGAGTGCAGATTTAACAAGACAGTTTTTAGAGAAATAAAGATCAGTTTCCAATGAAAGGAGATGACCCTCCAAATTTTATAGTATTAAAATAAGTAGATATTTGTGTGTATCATAGTTACAAAATGAAAATAAAAATCCTAAAGTTCCCAGAAATCCCTCCTGCCTCATAAACATAGGCTTTTGGATTCTTCTGGGGACAGCTCTCTTTATTTGCTGCAGTTTACCTTGACTAGAAAGCCTAATCTTTTTGTTTAAATGCATATGTTCAGATCAGAATGGAAAGCGTGGTGGACATTGTCTGGTTGCTTCTCCAGATCGACATTCTACCCTTCTCTGTTTTACTCTGTGCCTAGGAAGTTGACCTCTAAGGATTATATCATCTCTCCTGCTTGTACTCTGGGTTAGACCAATGTGAGGAACCAGCAGGGAAACCTATAGGTGGAGAGATGGTGTTTTTCTTCCTGCAGCTCTCTCCCAGCCAGCTGTGCTTTGGCAATGATCACATGCCTTGACATAAGACACATTCCTCCTTCAGTGGTCCTGTCCTCTAGTTACAGATCTCACAGAATCCACCTAAGGGCTCTTATTTTTGCCCCTTCAGCCTAGAGGTAGAAATTTTGGCTTTCCACCTTTCCTAGTGCCTGTTGCTTTCTACAAATAGATGGAAGATTAACTTTCCGGCCTTTCAGACCTTTGGAGTGCTGGGACATCCTGGGACTTTGACTGATACAAAAGCCAGCATGGCTAAGGAAAAGAGGGCTGAACTGGGAGTCCTGAGGCTTTACTTTTGGCCCTAGCCCAGGTGCTATTTTGCCATGTGACCCTGGGTAAATCCTTCTTACTCTCTGCCCTGCAAATGCCTCATCTGTAAAAGGAGTGGTTGGACAAAATCAGAGGACTTTGCACATTTTTTTGCTCACGTACCTCCAAAAGAATTCTGGAAAACCACATAATCACATATTTTAAAAATTTGTCATCACAGTTTTACATAGCTGTAAAGAGTGTAATGTCCTGCATATTGTAAATATTAGTGTTTAAAAATAAAACTGTTACGTCACTCTTTTAAGTATCTCTAATGGAAATTAAGTATCTTAGCAATTTTATACACACCGTCATCCATAAAAAAATAGATGAACAAAGTCTCAACAGCTAGATATTTTACAATGTTCCTCTTTTTCTTTTAAATCATTTTTTCCATTCCACTTCCCCCACAGAATTTTTATAGGAATGTAATATATTTTTCTGATTTTAAGTCTCATATGGATCATCTTGGCATAGTCTCTAAATCAAAACTATGTGTATAGATGGAAATTTTTAAATGTTTATATTTCTTGTGATCATACGGCTCTGTTTTTTCTGAAATTTTCTCAATTGATTCATCAACACAATTAATTTTATGATACAGTTGATCAGAATTTTGATAACTGTAAAACATAAAAAGTGAAATGAATGGAAATTCTTCTCTTAATAAGATGGATAGAAGAGGGGTTGTGGTGTCTTGATTAAAGGAATCTTGCTCCCAAGTGTTTGGAAGTAGCCCTCTGTTTGGTGATCTGTCCCCCACCTCTCACCCCCAGCCCAGGGTTTTCCACCAGGGCGATGCCCCACAGTGAAATTTGGATGGGTGAGGGGTGCACCTTTATTTTGTCAAATGGGAGAAGAGCAGCCAAGGAAGGGAAAGTGGGAAAGGAGAAAGAGGCTCATGCTTTAACATGAAAGCTCTTAGAGAGGTCAATTGTATGAAACAGTACATGTGGTGGTTGAGAATCTAGAAATGGCTTCTCTTAAAATTGTGTTGGTTCCTTCTTGGAAATTGTATTCCCAGTGGTTATGCCTCCTAATTTGAAGGCCACCAGACTTGGTGTCTGAAGGGCAACCCCGAATGGGAGCTTCTGTAGAGGTGTATCTAAGGAGACCAGGTTTGGGGTCGGACTGTTTCCACACTAATATGCTCTGTGACTTGACGACTTTCTTTGCTGAAGCTTTGTGCCTCTGTTTTCTCATCTGTAAAATGGGGATGCATACAGCTCCACCTCATGGGGATTCTCTAAGAATTAATTGAGGTAATGTGTGTAAAAAAAATGTTTATGACATACAGGATATCCAGAAACTATTCCTAGGATCGTAGGGATTCCTCCCAGTTCTGACAGTCTGGGAAAGGTGACCTGCTAAGTGTGATCTGTTTTCTTCTATTGAGTTTTCCACTTTAAGGCTGTTGGAAATGTCTTGACGTCTCTGTAATGAAAGGTAGAATGGTCCAGGCTCTTTAGCTCTATTTTTTGGATGTTTTACTGTTGTGAAAAATTGCTACGACTGGATCCATTTGAAAATAGAGCCAGAGTGGCCACTGCAGAGAAACTGCCCTACCCATCTTTTTTTGAACTGGACCAAAACCTTTAGACTGGGCAAGACGGCAGTTTTAAGCAATTTCTAGAGAAGTCGGTGGGAGAACAAGTCTAATGGTTGTGGACTTTCTGAAGACAGAATCAGTGGTCAGTCTGTGAATAACCTGGAGTATCTGAGCTTGTTAACACCCACAGAAAACTGTTTTTTTCTTTTCTTCAACTCATGTAATTGGTCTGTTCCTTTTCCTCATAAAAACCCCTTGCTTTCACCCTACAAGCAGAAGAACACTGTTTGAGTTTCTGCCTGAATCTGCACTCCCTGAATTACAGTTCCTTGATCCTAAATACATGCCCATTTGCCTCTCATTGCAGCTCTTTATTTCTAGGCTAAGCTTGTCTACGGAGGCTTTTCTGACATTCCAAAAAACCATCAGTCAATATTTATCCACAGGTCTGGACCTCTGTCACCTCAGGGATGTTGATCTTTCCTGTGCAGTCCGTGGTAGAAGAAAGGCCATAGAAGTGCAAGTTTGGAGACCAGTTTGGCTGTCTTAGTAGAGCTCCCTTGTTTCTCCGAGAAAGAATTATAATCAGGCTATGGGCAGGATGTGTGAGCGCAGAAAATGACAGTTCCTGCTTTCCAGGAATGGGACTCAAGTATGTATTTACTTATATGCTCCTGGAAAAACTGAGGTGGCTCAGGGGTCAATTTTGAATCAGGCAAGCCAATATTTGAGCTTTCTTCCTGAGAAACAAAATAAGACATTGATATGCTAAGAAGTTGCTAACTGAGTCAATTTTGCTGTCAGCCTGCTCTGATGGTACTTCTGTGTTAACATTGCTGCTCAGACACCAGGCCTGCACAATGCCTACCCTGCTGACTGCTACTTTGCCACCAGAATTGGGCCTCCCTGGATGAGTTCTGAATTCTTGGTTTCATTTCCTACTGATACAGAGGAATACTGCTGTTTTCCCTTTATAAAGAAACCATTTGTGCATATTGCCCCTGGTTTGGTTTCCTTCTTTACCATCTCTCAGAGCACAACTGTAGTTTATAAAGCCTTTTTTTTTTAATCTAAATGAGTTTTTATTTTGAGATTTAATTTTGTTCTGACATGTTTTAAGAAGAAAGAGAACTGGTGATAAATGTGGTAGATTAATTACATTAATGGTTCCAATCCTTTATTGCTGTCTGTATCCATGCCTTGTACTATGGAACTGTGCTGTATTCTCTGGCTCCAGCTCTAGGCCCAGCTGCAGAACTTGCTTTGGCCAATGGGATACCCACAAATGTGATTTAAACAGAGGCTTGAAATGTGCTTGCACAATTGGGCTTGTCTGCTTTTCTCCTCTGCCACTGTCAAGTGAATATGCCCAGGCTAGCCCACTGGAGGATGAGAAACATGTGGACCAGAATGATGAGGCCCTTGTCCCAGCCATGTGAAAAAGCACAGCCAAGATCAGAAGAACCTTTCAACTGAACAGCAGACTCAGGGACGAAATGCATGCTTCTTATTTGAAGCCACTGAGTCTTGGGGCTATTTGTTATGCAGCATTGTTGTGGTAATAAATAGCTGATAGAATAAACATAGTGGCAGACTTGCCCTGGAGGAGCCGTGTGCAGGGGAACACTGAGACCACATGTAGGACCTCCCAGGGACTCTGGCAATTGCGTTAATTAGAAGAAGAAGGGAACCTTACTAAGGAGGCTCAAATACTTCTGCCATGCAGGTAAAAAATATACATCAGTGAAACTCAAAATGGCAAAGTAAATACAGGCTCTAGAGTTAGACTCCTGAGTCCAAAACCCAGATCCACATAGGAGCTCTGTGTCCTTGGGTAAGTTACTTTACCTCTTTGGCCTCAGTTTCCTCATTTGTAAAACAGGGAGGATAATAAATAGTACCTACCTCATCAAGCTGTTACAAGGATTGATGGTTTTAATGTACTTAGAACAGCTCATTGCAAGCCCTAGGTAAGAATTTGTTAAATAAATAAAGTGTGACCTCGCTTATATTCACAGGCTAGTAAAGTCTGGGAGACTTCTGGATTACATCTGTCTTTTGGTAGGAAGGATGGATTTGGATCACTGAAGGGCTGTTTCTGATTTCATATAGTCAAACATTGACTTCTGAAGAACCGAAGGCATACTTGACAACTCTCAAAAATATGGACAAAAATGTTTTTCTTTGGAAAATTCACTCCATTGTGTGACTATCCCCAGCTCAGCTAATTCCTCTTACTTGGTTCTGGGGGGGTCCTCCATGTGAGATTTCAGGAAGGGCTGCAGGAATAGCATTATCCTTGGTTTAAGATGCTGGGAAGGGTTTCCATTTCAAATTATTGAAATAAAGATTTTGGTGCACAGAAAGGTAATCCTCAATGTATATTTATTATCTCATAGTTTCTGCAGGTTGGGAATCTGCTTTTGGGTCTCTCATGAGGCTGCAAGCAAGGGCTGGTATCTCACTGAAGGCTCAAGTGAGGAAGGATCTGCTTCCAAATTCACACACATGGTTGTTGGCAAGACTTAGTTCCTTTTAGGTTGTTGGACTGAGGGCTCAGGCTCCCAAGTGCCTGTTGCCAGAGGCTGTTCTTCATTCCTGCCACATGGAATCCCCCAGCATGACAACTGCTTCATCAATGCCAGGAAGGCAGAGTCTACCAGATAGACAGAAGTTACAAAATTATAGAAATGACAGCCCATCACCTTTGTAGTATTCTACTGAGTAGAAGCAAGTTATTAGAAGCAAGTCTCACCCTCACTCAAGGGGGAAGGGATTATGCAAGAATGTGAATACCAGGACGTGGGGATCACTGGGGACCATCTGAGAGCCTGTCTGCCAGTCTGCCTACCAAAGTGGCTGCACATGGCCTCTCAGTGTAGTTTAGCTTCTTCACAACATGGTGGTCTGAAGAAAACTGAACTTCTTACATGATGGCTCAGGGCTCCAAGGATGAGCATTCTAGAAAGCAATATGGGAGCTATTTTATCTTTCATGCTTCTGTCTAGGAAGTCACTCAATATCATTTCCACAATGGTCTATTGGTTGAATCAGTCAGAAGCCTACCCAAATTCAAAGGGAGGAGAATTAGACTCCAGTGCTCGTGGGGGAGAGGCAAGGCCACCTGTAGAAGAGTATGTGGGATAGGAGATATTGTTGTAGCCATCTTTGGACTCTGCCACACTTCCTCTGTGGTTATGCCAGTCCTTTGGTAAAGTCTGAAAGTACTGTTCAGCTTTGTGTGGAGGGTAGTGAAGAATAAAGGGATGGCACAATAAAAAGAAGTGTGGCCTGCTAAGAAGGGGGGCTGTGAATTCATTATCCAAACAATGACACTATCAGTAGTGAAAGGGAGTGCTATTAGTAATCACGTTGGGACAAGGGGCATAAATTGGACCTGTTCAGTACAAAGTAGGATGCCTAGTCATCCCAGACCTGCCCTCATTCTCCCTGTTCCTGGAGCCAGTGTGGAAGGAGCATTACCTTAGCACGTAGAGTTTACCTGGGTGTCACAGGTGGTAACCAACAATGAAAAGCACACTGGTTCTTCATAGCAGTGGGGCTTAAGGTACTGTGAAGGAGCCCAATGATCATGAACAATGCAGTCAGGAAAGAATGCAAGGCAGGTTGTGTTCTTTAGTTACAAGGGAGAATATTCACTCAAATTGGGTTAACAAAACAAAAAAAGAATATTACTGACTCACATAACTAAAAATTAAAAGGAATACAGCTTCAGGCCTGGCTGGATCTAGGAGTTTGGTGTCATCAGGACTCTGTTTCTTCCCGTCTCTGGGCTCTGCTTTCCTTTGTGTTACCTATATGCAAGGAAGCTTTTCCCACATGGCAGTGCTGACTCCTCTAGACTTAAACTGTATCCTCTCCATAATTTCAATGGAAAAGAAAACTGTGTATTCATATTCTTGAAACTGAATCTCATTGGTTTGGACTGCAATGGGGCCATCCCTGAACCAATTTGGGGTTATGGGGTTGGCATACATTGATTGGCCAGGCCTTGGTCATTTGTTGATGGCACTCAGGAGTGAGTAGAGTAACTCCATCCAGAATACATAAACTGAGCATGACAGAAGTCTTGTTCTCCAAGGAATATTGGGACCCTGTCACTAGAATGAAGGGCAGTGGAGAACAGATGGTCTCTACAGCCCTCCTTCCCAATAAACTAGGAGAGAGTAACCTTTAAAAGGGTAGAGAGAATAATGTAGGGGGGGCGGTACAGGGAAGGCAGTATAGCACTGAGAAGACAAGTAGTGACTCTATAGCATCTTACTATGCTGATGGACAGTGACTGCAATGGGGTATGTAGGGGGACTTGATAATATGGGTGAATGTAGTAACCACAATGTTGCTCACGTGAAACCTTCATAGGATCATATATCAATGATAACTTAATAAAAAAAAGGAAGAGAGAAATCAGTCTTTAGATTATAACTCTCACATGCTAGACCTGTCCAATTCTGGCATTTACATCTCATGACAGCTCTGTGAAGTCAGTGAAATCAGTCATCCCATCACCCTTTGACAGATGCAGAAACTGCAACAGATTGGCAGAGGGGGAGAGAGGATGTATCAATTATCTTTTGCCACAATAATGCTGTGTAAAAACCCACCCCAAAACTTGGTGGTATAAAACAATAGACATTAATTTAGCTCATGGGTCTGTGGATTGGGGATTTAATCTGATGGTTCTTTTATTCTCCTCTGAACTCTCTCACACTCAAGGGGTGGATGGCCATTGGCTGGGCACCCATGCTGTTTCACTTTTCTCTCCTATTCTTCCCACAGGCTAGCTTGGGCATATTCTTGTTGTGAAGGCAGAAGTGCAACAGCAAGTGCAAACCCAGTTGCACAAACACTTTTAAAATGTCTATTTATACGAAATTTGCTGACATCCCATTGACCAAAGCAAGTCACATGGCCAAACTCAGAATCAAGGGATGGGGAAATAGACTCTACTTTTCTGGTGAGAAGAACTGCAAATCATGACAAAGAGGTATAGATGCCAGGAGGTGTGCAGAGTTGAGGCATTTAATGCAGTTGGTCTACCACAGAACAAAGGGAGAAGAGTTAGTATCCCATGATCCTTTCAGTTTGCTGAAGATAGTTTGAGCTGCATGGATTTTGTTTCTCAAAAAACTTGGATAAAAGTCAGATGGGATTAGTCATCCTTTTACTTTTACTAAAGCAGCTTATAAAAATGTTTCTTCTTCTGCTACCCTAGACAATATTATGGCAGTTCCTCACAAAATGAAACATCAAAGTACCATATAATCCAACTATTCCACTTCTTGGTTTATTCCCAAAAGAAGTGAAAGCAAAAACAAGGACTTGAACAAATCTATGCACACCATAGCAGCACTACACAATAGCCAAGAGGTGGAAACAACCCAAATGTCCATGGGTGGATGAATGGATAAACAAAAGTGGTATATCCACACAATAGAATGTAATTCAGGCTTAAAAATGAGTGTGATTCTGATACATGCTATGTCACAAATGAAACTTAAAGACATTATGCCAAGTGAAATAAGCTAGACACAAAAAGACAACTATTGTGTGATTACACTTATATGAAATACCTAGAATAGTCAAATTCATAGAGATGGAAGGCAGAATGGTGATTACCAGGGACTGGGGGCAGGTAGTGGGGAGTTATTGTTTAACGGGTACAGAGTTTCAGTTTGAGATGATGAAAAATTCTGGAGATGAACAGTGGTGATGGTTATGTAACAGTGTAAATGTACTTTTAATGTCACTGAACTGTACACTTAAAAATGGCTAAAATGGTAAATTTTATGTTATGTACATTACTACAATAAGAAAAAGTTCTGTCTCTTGATGCTGATATTCAAGGTTTTGGTTAAGCCAACCATCAATCAGCTAATATTTTTGCTGCCTAACTTAAAATATATAATGGGCTGGGCTGGCCATATAGAAGCCATTAATTTGGTTCCTCTTCTCATGAACCTTATAGTCGAGTTGGGGAAGTCAGATGTTAAAATAATGAGGATAGCAAGGCCAAGAGAATTTATAACTCTTGCATTACCAAGAAATACAAGTTGGGCACCACACCAAGCAATGGGCCAGTGACTGCTAAGAACTTGGGAGGTGGGAGCTTGTTAAAATATCATTATCTGGGCCCCACCCCAGACCTAGTGATTCAGAATCTTGTGAGTGGTGGGAGTAGGGAGAGGCTGGGAAACCTTTTTCCCAAGCCCCCTAGATGACTCAGGTGCCCAGCCAGACTTAAGAATTCCTCTAAACTACACAAAGTAAAATTAATTTTAGGAAAAAAAAACCTTTTTGAAGAATTAAATCTTACTGATAATACTGAAAATTTCTATTTGGTAGAAGTAAGCAACAGAACATAAAACTGACAAACTCTGATGCTGCTCACAGTAAAGACTGTATTGACTAAGAGCTGATGGAAGACCCTAAATCTACCTGACAAAATTTAGATCACAAGATTTGCCTGGGAAAACTGGACTTGGCAGGAGTAACGGCCACAAAAGAAAACTCATGTTGTTGGAAAAAATAATGAGCAAATTTTGATGTGGACAAACCACGGATCAATGAATCAAATTTCGTTGTCAAATATACAATGGAAAGATTTCATTCTCATGAAAGTAATTTCAGTGTAAACTTCTAGCATTTTCAAATATTTCAGATATATTATCTCTTAATTTTTTTGTTTTGAAATAACTTCAAAGTTAGATAGAAGTGTGGCAAGAGAAATAGTACAAAGAACTCTTGTATACCCTTTACCCAGATTCACTAATGGTTCATGTGCAGTCATATATTATTCCTTTATCTCATGCATATATATGAGATATATACACATATAGGCACATATATGTATATGCATAAATATGCGATCTGTTTTCTTGAACCATCATGTTGCAGACATCATGTCCTTTAACCAAAAGTGTACACTTTTTAAGAGCAAGTGTATACTTTCCTCTTATGCAACCACAGAACATCCATCAGTTAGAAATTTAACATAAATAAGCACTGTTATCTAATATCCTACTATATTCAAATTTCACCAGTTGTCCCCATAATGTCTTTTATATCATTTTTTTTCACTCTGGCCTAGGGTCCAATTCCAGATCACCCTTTGCTTCCAGTTGTGTGTTTCTTTAGTCTCCTTACTTTCAAACAGTTTTTCAGCCTTCCTTTGTCTTTCATAATGCTGATACTTTTGAGGAACACAGGCCAGCTGTTTTGTAGAATGCCCTTCCGTCTGGGTTTGTCTGTCGCTTCCTCATGATTAGATTTGGGTCATGCACTTTTGGCAGGATTTCTATACAGGCGCTATTGGCTCTTCTTGGTGCGCATGGCAGGAGGGACATCATGTCTGTTTATCCATTTCCTGGTGAAGATACATTCCATTTACCTCTCTGCCTCACTCTCCTCATCTGTCAGTGGAGATAACTGAGGAGCATAATGGAATGGGGTCATGGGCAAGCTGTCATTTCAGATAAGCCCTGTATGCTGGATAGTTATGCAGATACGAGCCATTGAGATCATATCATTATTAGTATCATCATCACTAACGTTAAGGAGACCTCCTGTGTGCTGGCATTGTTTTTTCTACCCTTGATATAAAACATACATGTATCTACTATTATTCCCATTTAACAGGTAAGGAAACTGAGGCTCAGAGATAGTAGTGTGCATGGCTGGAGAGGGGCAGAGCTGGGATTGGGGCCCAGATTGGTGTGAATCCAGAGTCCGAGCTGCATTGCAGCCACCCTGTCCACTGATCCCCCTCGAAAGTGTACCTCACAGCAGAAAGGACAGATTAAAGCCTCTTTGGGGTCCTCCAGATAGCATGAGCGAAAAACAAGAGTGGACCAGCTTTTGCCGTCTTCTTTCCTCTTTTCCTCTTCCTTCTTCCATGGCCTAGGCCCTCCTTCGTTTGGACATTCAGCAAACTAAGGTCTGGCTTGCTGCCATACCGGAGGGCATAGCACACCGGATTTGGGGAAGTTGCCTCCAAAGCTCACTTTGTTTCCTTCTTGGCCGATAACACTGAAGTGAACTCCACTCCCCTTCCCAGCCGGGGCCTGAATTTCCTTATATATGTTAAAAAGGAAATGAGCTGGGACTAATAATAATAACTACCATGTGTTGAGTGCCTAACATGAGTTATCCTTTAAATACCCCTTCGTGTTAGGCATCTTATTTTGCCCACTTCACAGATGAGGAAACTGAACCTTTTATGGTGGGTAGGGTCGCAATCTGGTGGATACACACAGGGATTCCCACACACGTCTAACTGCAGAGACTGGATGAGCTCTTCACCAGGATCCTAGATTTTTCTCTAGGCTTCATGGGATGATGGCAGCCTCCATGGAACCAGTTTAGGAAACATGTCGTACATTGTGGATACATAATGAGTGTTCGTTGTTGAATCCAAGGATAGGCTGCTCAGATTTGGCCTTGATTCTGATTCTCAGTGTGGGGCCTCACCTTGATCTCTCTCGTTCAACTCCCTGCCCTCCTCTTCTGTGTCTTCATTCTTTGTGGCTTCTCTCCCTGGACCCATCTCCCTGGGGGACGGCCAAGGCCTCAAAAGCTTGCCTCTCCAGAGACTTCACCACGACTTGCAGTGACCTCTCTTGAGGAAATAAGATGCTGCCACGTTTCCTCAATGTCTTCCTTTGTGGAAGGGTGGGGAGGGTGCGCGGGGAGGGAGAGGTACGAAAAGAAGGAGAAGAAGAAAATTCCAGAGCCAAAGCAAGGTGATTTAAAGAATCCATTGATTTTGATTCCATCCCCCAGACGGTTTCATGGGAGCACCATGGGAAGAGAGCTGCAGGAGATGGACTGTGCTGCAACGGGCTGGTTTGGACAAGGGCTTGGGCCTCAACTTCCTCGTCCCTGAAGTGGAGGTGATTGTACCTTCCCTGCCACTTCAGGGAAGTAGTGGATCAAATAAGATGCTCCCATCCTGTTTGATAAATTGCTAAGAGATTTTATAAGACTGGACTGTGTGAAGTCCAGTCTCCCACTGTGAAGGGACTTAGGGAGCCCAGGTCTCCCTGGCTGGGCTCTTTCAAGAGAGCACTTCCCTCGTCATTTAGGCTTAAAAAAGAAACCCAGCTTGAGGAAGAAGACACCATTTTGTGAAGTTCCTGCCTTCATTCTGTTCCACACCCATTAGAACGTACTGTTTCACTCTGAAGATATCTTCTCCATCAAGACCTATGCACAAAATTTTAGCCAAGCACCAGGTTCTGTTTGGGATCCAAAGGTCCCTTCTGAGGCAGCTCCTGTTTCCTTGTTCCCCTCACCTGTCTGTGACACAAGCGTGGCATCTCCCCCCATCTGATTCTCATTATCGTGAACTCCTGATTAGCTTCCAGTGTCTCTGGACTCTCACAGGAGGAAACATACCTTTTGAGTATGTCTGTGTGTCAGGATCTGAGCTGGGCACCTTAACATCCCTGATCTCAGCAAATCCTCACAGTCCTATAAGAGGTTCAACAGTTGAGACGTCTGCACAGCCTGCGATACCCCCTTCCCTCAGGGATGGGTCTGAGAAGTCTCTGCATTATGGGACATTGCTCCCCTTGGTTATTGATGATCGGCTTATGGTGGCATCTGAGCTAAAATTGGCCAATCACATTCTGTCCTGAAAATTTGGATCAAAATACAGAGACACCAGTTAGCACCTGCTGGCACTGAGGGGACTATGGGGCAGCTGTCTGGACTGTGTGGCTAGAGATGCACAAAGTACCTGCTTGGAGAGAGGCAGTGAGGAAGGGAGGGATAGGGAGAGAGACAGATGGAGATTCAGAGAATGAATTAGGACTGAGACATCAAGAGACCTGTGGCCCAGAGTGATGGAGAAAGTAAACCCAGTTCCTGATGATATTCTAGTTCTTGGCTCCAAATCCTCTTGAGGCTTCATTTCATCTCCTGCCCTTGGGTACCATGATCCATTTCCTAATTTAATAGAACAACCCTTCTCCCCTTTATTTAAGTTTAGCATAATTTCATTTTTACTGGCTACAACTGAAAGAATTTATTAAACTGGTAGATTTTAGGACCCCCATTTTAAACTAAGGCCATGAGCCCAGCATCACATGGCTAGTCAGTGGCAGAGGCGGAAAACATGGTTCTCTGATTCTAATAGCTGATGTGCATGGAGTGCCCTCTAATAAAGAGGCACCTTCTAAAAGCTCTACACGTGGTGTCCCATTTCATCCTCAGAGCTTCTGCATGAGGCAGGTACTATCGTCAGCTGCACAGGCTGGACTCTTAATTATGCTGGTTCTGGGGGCAGAAGGCTGGGCATGGAAGGGGTCAGAATTTTTCAGAATTTGATAAACACAGCCATGCTGAATTGAATTATGGACCCTTAGGGCATGCAGAAGCCCTTAGAGGTCCTAACTGGACTAAGTTTCCACCTAACTAAAGTGTCTGCTCTTCAGCTGCTCTGACCCATGGTCATTCTGCCCCCGTGATATCGTGGCTCCTGTTCTATCATTGAGCATGTCTGGTCTTGGCCCCCTGGGATTATCACTTCTTTGACTCCTCTTCCTGTCCTTCTCCCTCCCAAGACCCCTGCTTGTGATGAATCTACACTTAGCTAGGCTCCTGAACAGGGATAAATCACAGCCCTGGGTGACTGCATCATTTCCACTGTGGTCTGTGCATTCATTTAGAAACTGGATTTTGTCAGGAAGACTCAAGCTCAGTCTTTGCATTCTAAGTATACCCTTCATGACCCTGCAGGGACAGAGTGAAGAAGGGACAAGCTCCGAGCCAGGGCTGGGAACCCTGTAGAGGACATGCCTCCCCAAGTGGTGTTGAATGCACTTTAGGCTCTCTATCAAGACACGCTGACAGAAGAGAAAGCCCAGTTCCTGTGGCCTGTGGGTGGTAGAGAAGTAGAAAGGGCTTGCAGTGATTCCAGAAAGAGAAGGCTGACAAAGACCCACAAGGATTTTCCTGGCTAGGGGTACCTGGAAACAGGCTGCACATCATTCCAGTTGGGGTCACTGACCCTTTTGAAAAAAATGGTGAAAGCCAGAGATTTTCTACCCCAAAATGCATATATAGACATAAATTTGCTTAAAGACAAAATTGCTTACTTCAGCGATCCCAAACCTATCCAAAGACCCCATTTAAGAATCCTTAATCTAGAGAGACCCTGACACCTGATTAAGACCCAGAAAGGAAGGATGCTTCTATGGTCCCT